>JAJTUV010001328.1:695000-897500 GCA_021653895.1 Mastomys natalensis | reverse complement strand
CCTTGGCTATGGAGGAATGTGTGGACTGACACATTTGGGATGCATGATGACACTCCATAGCCATTTGGAGTTCAAGGAAACCTGAGCTAGGCTTGGCCCTTGGGTTCTGCACTTGCAATCCTTTCCGCTTTCCTCCCAGAGGTTAAGAATGTCCTCCTTTAATCATGCTGGAAAAAGAAGGCATCACTATCTATGTACTATATAAAAAATTTAAGACTGTTCAAGATGTCTCAGGTGAAAATCAGATCATCCAATGAAGTGGCGGTGATCACACTGCCAGGGAATCTAATCAAATGGAAGTCTAAATTATTAATCATTTGCATTATTTGTTTGAACTATGTAGTAAAAGAGGACTACTGCAGACCGTGTTTCTCATGAAATGTGTGGGTTTTGGACTCTGTTCATGCTATTTCACATTTTAAAAGTACACATTGATCTTTCCCTCTTTTTGTTTATTGATCTTTAAAACCACATAGCTATAACTACAGCACTGTTTGTGTCACACAACAGACTGATAAAAAGTGAAAAACTAAAAATTGCCATCAACTCTCCCCACAACATTGTGATAAGTAGTAAAGGCAGGGCTCATGTGAAGCTGAATCAGGGCTTTCATGAAGATGTATCAAGCACCAGGACTCCTGGAAGCCTATGCTAGCCCCACGTTCCCTGTGGTGAGGAGACTAGTGCTTATGGAAATAAGATGGCGTGGACAAGAGGGTACAGTGGAAAGTCCTGCCTTCCAGGATGCTCCCATCCAAAGCTCAGGCTGAGATTTTAAGGATATTTTTCCCTAAGTTAAAAAGTCAGCCAAGAATACACATCAAGAATCTCTGAGATCTTTAGTTCTATAGCTGAGAGAACAAATCTATACCTTGTTCCTTGTGCGATATTTTTGAAGCAAAACTCAGGATACTTTAGAAAGCAGATGGCAAAAGAGGAACCCTTAAAGCAATATCATATATTTAATTATGCAATACAAGCACACACTGAACACACAGTTTAACACACACACACACACACACACACACACACACACACACACACATGCACACACACAATTTAACATTTGTGTCTGTCTGAATGGCTGGATACAAAGAAGGGCCAGCAGGGGCAGACTTCACATAGTTCTGTTTTCGAGAGGAGCTAGAAGCCACTTTGAAAAACTATTTCAAGAAGTTCAAGTCAAATAAAACTTCTTTGAGAGCACTGTGTCAGCATAAGGAAAATGACACTTTGAAACAGTTAAGTTACAGATAAAGAGTCTGAAGGATGGAAAATGAGAATTTGAAGACAATAAAAGTTGTTGACGTCCCCAAATGCAGAAAATAAAACAACAGCCCCAGCCTGCTTAACAGCATCTGGAGAGAGGCCAGTCTTGCCCCTGATGGGGAAGTGTCCAGCTCCACAGTGGAGGGAACCTGCAACCTGGGCATGGGGAATGACCAGCCTTCTCAGGAATAGGGGACAGGTAAGCTCTCCTATGAAGATATTGTGGATAGAAAAGAGAAGCCATGATAATAAGGAATGAAATGTAATAGGAGCATGTATAATTAAAGTATGTTATACATATGTAGGAAATGCCATGATAAAATCATTTTCTAATGTGTACTAATAAAAAAATGGAAGAGGAAAAAAAGAATTTTATTTGCAAACTAAAGTAGTCCATAATGCATTCCCTCCCTCCCTCTCTTCCTCTGTCCCTCCCCTCCTCCCTCCATTTTCCCTGCCTTCCTCCCTCCCTTCCTTTCTTCTCCATTTTTTTAATTCTTTCTTTTCTTTGTTAACACTAGGTCTCACTATATATACCCTTGCTGGCCTAGAACTTTCTATGAAAACTCTGCAAGCATATCTACTTTGCCTCCAAAGTTCTAGGATGGAACAGGTATTACCACACACACCCAGCTGTATGGTATATTTTCAAATTTTAAAAATTTAGGTATTCTTTTTGTTTTTTCACAGGTCAGTGTATCCAGACTTGCAGTTTCTGATTGATTAGCTATTGTCTGTCTACAAGTGGGTGAAACCACTTTCTGGGAAACTGTGAGGACCCATGTTTGAATACCCAGAGCACAGAAAAGACACACGTGCATGTAAGCATTGATAATGCCAGTATTCATACAATGAGGTGGGAGGCAGACTCTGTGGAAGCTTGGGACCCCACAATCTTGGCATTCACAGTAGAAAAACAGGAGATCCTGTCTCAAACAAAGTAGAAGGTGAGGTCTGACACCAAAGGCTATACTCTAACCTCTACATGTGCACTGTGACATGCACACCCCCTCCACACACACTTTAAAGTTCTCTTGCTACATCAGAAAGATCGTCTTCTTCAACACACAATGAACAACCTTGTTCAGTGCCTACTAGCAGTGCAGCAGGCATCAATACCCAGTGCTATATTCTGCCTATTCAACACCTCTGGGATCTCTGTCTTCAATAGGCTACCCCCACTTTTATTACCCATGAATTCTCGGAATGTGCTTTCCTAGTGCCACGTTCCTTGTAGTCTATGTACAAGACTGAACACAAAGGTACCTAGCACTACCCAAAACCAGGTACACTCAAGGGAAGCTGCATTTTGGTGAACTACAGCAAAGTTAGCAGACAACACCCAGTGCTTACATATCTGTGTGCCGCCAAGGATGATGACGAGTGGCAAGAGAGATGTTCTCCTTGCAGAGACAACAGCAGTGCTGATTTGAAAATAATACCTCATGCCCCACATCAACAATGAACATCCCTGTCCTGGCCCAGGATGGAAACGTCTTTGACTGTGAGTTACTTGTCAACAAATTCTATTTTAACTCAAATGAGCAATTGGGAGTTCAGTTGCTTATAAATAGAATTCATGGTCCTACCCACGTTGGAAAGAGTTCACTCTGTAGCATTTGCCCACACACATCAATTCTGAGTCTCTTCTGTTAGATTCTTTTGGGAACTAGAGATATATCTTCAGGTGAGACTTGTTTTCACGGGGCTGAAAATTCAAAGAGAAAGGCAAAAGTAAGCCAGTAAGAATACTAAACATAGCCAAAAATGAAAAAACTGCTTCGGCATCATGGAGGCCCAATGGACACAGAGCTAGATAGTGTATTGCAAAAGGTTTCAAGGAGAAGTTGATGCACGAACTAAGCTGGGAAAAGCAATTAATAGTTGTGAGTTTACTAAGAAGCAAAACAGGGAAAAAAAGCATGTGTAAGGTAAGCAGGGGGCACTCTTCAGTCTCAGGAAAGCAATCAGAACATGGTAGGTGACAGGAAGAGAGTTTGTAGCAAGCAGGGAAGCTGAAGAGACAAACAGCAGTGGCCAGCATTATCTGAGTGCCTCCTGCGTATACTGACCTAAGTGTCCTGCCTCAATCATTCTTTCCTTGCTACAGCTGCAAATTGGAAGCTCTATCACTCCCAGTTTCAAATATAGAAAAGTGAATTGTTCAGGTTATGCATCTATGGAGAGTCAATAGAAAGAAATGTGTATCATTTAATCTAGCTCCCATATCCCACATGTTAAAAACCATGGATGTATATATCAAATGTTGCTAATATGTGTTCACAAGGTGATACTTCAATAGTGTATACAGATATAGATCTCATACTGCTAATGAGCTTGCTTACTGCAGTTAGGTCCCAGTGCTGTTAGGCAGTCATATCCTATGCTAAGGAGGCTATGGCTGGCCCTCTGGCAGCAATGATCAAACGTATGTGTTAGTATGAATACAAAGTATTAACAGAGTTGAGGGTACAATGAGGGTGGGAAGGGAGGCTGGAAGAGGTAACACACAAGTGTGTGTGTGTGTGTGTGTGTGTGTGTGTGTGTGTGTGTCTGTACTGCAGTCTGTTTTACAAGCCACAACAGGATAACAAAAAGGGATGCTTTCAGAGGAATGATTCAAAGGAGAGGAAGAATCTAGATCAGAAACACGACTCTCAATTTAGCATCTTTGTGACCCTGTGCAAGTTGTTTCACCCTTTAGACTTCTGTTCCACATAATCAAGAAATAGAAATGAAATTGTTATTCTATACTCTGGGAAAGGATCAGATGTATTTTCAAAAATCAGACTTTTATACTATATAATAGATTAGTGGTAGCAGGATGCACATGTCATACACACTCAAAGTGTAACAGAGCCCCTGACCTTAGCACAACTGACATCATGATGGAAGTACCATTCAGGCCTGGAACCCAGCACATAGGCAGCACCATCTGCCATAACAAGAACAAAGACGTAATCCATCAAAGTCCATAGCTCCAGGCAAGTCCCAAATGCACTAACCTTGATTTTTGCCTTTTGTAGTTTTGGTTCTGACTAACTGTTCTTGCTAACAGGGGTATGACAACCCAAGGTATGTTTTTTTGCCCTTAAAAGTTCACTCTGAGAAAGGCACAAGACTGCACTTGGGTCACAAAATCCCTGCATACACTGGCTGACTAATAAACCCTCTATTTGCTTAGATCTGTGTCCAAGTGGTCTTCTTGTAAGGTCTAAGACCATTCTTTAAAATCATCTATTGATTTCTATGGTCAAACTTAGGGATGTTTACATTAAGGATAAATTGAAACTGTACCTGGGTGTGGCACCATGTGCTAGTACTCTCAGTACTTGTGATTTGAAGGCAAGAGGATTAGGAGTTCAAGGCCAGCATCAAGTATGTTGAGATTGAGGCCAATCGAGGTAGGCTACATGAGACTCTGTTTCAGAACAGCAAAACAGAAAAGTGTGTATAATTGCACATAAGTTCTCATGAGAACCCGTTTTATATTTTCTTGTTAGAGTTCAGGTCAGGTCAATTGGCCACAAATCCTAGCTTGGGGGAGGCTGAAGTGAGTTCAAGACTGTCTTAGGCTACAGGACAATCTAAAGTCAAGCCTGGACAATTTAGGAAGACTATATCTCAAAGCAATTTTTTAAAGGTTGAGAATACAGGCAATGAAGTTCTTGTTTAACACATACAAGATGGATGAGACCCTAGGTTCAGACCTCAGTGCCAACCACCCAACCAAACAACCAAAGAGACAAACTTGTATTTCCAAACTGTGGGGGAAGGATTATATTCTGTTTATGATACTGCTTGTTTTAGAATTGTGGGAATTAAGTAGGAAAATGCAAACAAAGCACTCAAAACCTACTGCATCTCAGAAAGACCCAATTACCAAGCCTAAGACTCCCAAAGGTGCTGCCTGAGAAAGCGAACCTGTCGTTGAATCCATCTTCCTTCCCCCTTTCATAGAATCTCTCCTCTTTGTTCTGTGTATCCCCTTCATGCACTTCCTTTATTATTTTCTTGGCTGCCCTTGCAGCTTTTCATGCTAATAAACCCCACACAACATCCCTGTTTTCTAAGGTAGGTGCTACACACTACATCCATCCAACTCTATCCAACTTTCCACCTAGACTTGCCTCTGCAGTCCATTTTGGGAGGTATGGAATTGGGGTCTATCATACATTAGGGGAATTTTCCTTATATTCACAGTATTTGGGGAGGGTTTGTGTGTACGTGTGTATGTGCAGGCATGCTCACCCATTTAGGTGTACGTTAGCATTAGGATGTCTTTCCTCAGTGTCTTAACCACCCCACTTTTTAGAAGAAAGATCCTCACTGAACATCAATCTTGCTGGTTGGTTATTTTGGTTGACTTCCCAGTTCCAGGGATCAACAGCTGTCCTTACTCCACCTGTAGCACTAGACCTACAAGTGTACTAAATTGTACCTGGCTTTTTTGACGGTTCTAGAGAGCTTAACTCAGGTCCAACTCATGTCTTCATATAAAGCAGTTTACCCACTGAGCCATTCCCTCAGTTCCGCAATCTGATTTAAGGCAAAATAGTGTTAAAAATAAGAAAATTTGTGCTACGAGGAAAAAATGTGAAATACATTTCAGAAGAAATACACGTGTGCATGTGCACACTCACAGAGAGCGAGGGAGAGAGACAGAGACAGAGACATTCAGAGAGACAATCATGCCAAGTAGTGGTCAGTGAGGGAATAGAATTGATTGAGTAGTGCTGCGATACAGACATAGCATCATTGCTCTGTCTTTTAAACATGGTCTCCATTGCCCCTCTTCTCAAGCCTTCATGCTGATTGTTTACCTCTTTTGCCCCACTCAACCATTCTGACCATCGCCATCCTCCCATGAAAACCTTGCCATAGGATTTATTTAGCCTTTTTAGCATGATATCTTCTGCCTCAAGGTCCCATAGAGGTATTATTACCAAATCTATCCCACAGGTGAAACAGTGATTGGAACTTGGGTTTTTGAATTTCTTACCAACTAACATTGCCTTGGAAGGCAGCAAGATTTCCACAGCAGATGATTTCTGCAAAAATTCAAGTGGTTCTTTTTAGTGGGGGCCCTAGAAACAAACGGGCAAGGCACAGAAATGTCTACCACCTCCCTTAACCAAGCACCAATCCGCTTCGGTTGGTTGACTCCTGAGATGGACATCAGATCCACATACAAGAGTGACAAAATGTTCCCTGTCAACAATGAAAGAAAAAACCCATTGTTGATATGGAAACCAGCAGTCTTTTCATCCTGATTGACTTACCTGGGAGATTCTCAAAACATAAAGTTCTGGGCTCTATTCCCAGAGCTGCTGAGGCTGTGGATGGTAGCAAAGGCTAGAACTCTGTGCTTCATTATGCAGCCCAGATGCTGCTGCCACAAAGGTGGTCATGGGAACCACTGACCCAGAAACTCGGAAAACACAAAGGATAGACCAGTCACTTTAATTTCTGAAAAATTTAAAAATCAGTGTCCTCACTGGGACAGAGAGCAAATGCCCTTGTAATGAAAATGTGAACAGTTATAATAACTATTCACTATTCACCTTTGCCTGGGTGACACTGGAGATTTGCAGGGGAAGTGTAAGATTGTAAACTGCAAAGCCTAAAGTCAGAATGGTAAATGAAGACACTAAAAGATGCCTCTGAAACTGCACACAGGCTTGTTGCTGTCCTCCTCCTTCTCCATCCCTTCTATTTCCCCACTGCCCTCCCCTCCCCCCTCTACTTCAAGTGAAAGCAGCTTTCAGTTGCAGGATGACACTTCAAAAATCAAACAGAAACCAGAAAATCACTTCTCTGGTTAGCATCTGTGTAGCAATATGTTTACCACTTCTATGCAGCTCAGAGCCACTGCCAGGAAAATTGAAAAAAGAGAGCAAGGGCACTCTTCATCCAATTACTTCTGCAGAAGAAAAATGTGTTAATTAACTGACCTTAATAATTCATATATATATATATATTATATATATATATATATATATATATATATGTAGTCAAATACTGAAGGATCATTAGATTTGCATGCAAGACCTGGCATCTGAATCAGGGTCATCAGAATGATCTCACAGCCTCATTTTGTTGAGATGATCTATTTTTGTTTTCTCAGGAACAAACCTACCACCCCCAAAGTGATTGAAGAATCTTTTTCTAAATTATGGGTTGACTATACCTTGATTCCTTCAATTTTCCTCAGCACCTCCAGGGGAATGAGAAATATTTTTAGAATCATAACAGCCTAACACATTAATTGGATTTCATTATGCTGGCTGCTGATTGGAACATTATACAGTAAAGGCGAATGTGACTATGTGTGTCCTCTGCAGACTACCAAAGCAGAAAGAGAGAAACAACAAAAAAGGCTTGCTTTTAGGGGGTGGTAATAGAATCATTCAAATCACAGATTCCCACCAAATAAGATCCCCACTGCATAGAAACCTGCCAAGAAAGTGGTTTAACAGGCTGTAGTGTCTGAAGGCAGTCTAAGGGAGACAAGGGATATGAATAATCTTATTTTCAAAATACTGGTATCCCTAGGTGCATATACAGTTTACATTTGGCATTTTTTTAGTCCACAGACAGAAAGGGTAATGAATCGTGATGTATTCACAATGAAAACAAAGTCATTTTTCAAAATCATTTAAAAACATACCAGCACCATATATGGAGACACACATAGACTGAAACTGTGGGTTTGTTTTAAAGTGGATGACAGCAGCTTTTCCAGTCTGTCAGTGGTGACAACAGACATGCAGCTGGCCATGTTGGCAGGCATAGAGCACCTGCCCCTGGCAGCTACTCTGGCCCAACCGGCCAAGGCTATCACTGCAGTGTGTGACCACAGCTGAGCCCCAGAGACAGCAGCAAAGCCAGAGGACACCCACCATACAAGATGCTGTGCCAGAGCCAAACAGCATTGCCAACACAGGATCCCATCCAGGGCTCCTGGGTGCTATGCATTGCACTGCTGCCTCCTCTCACGCATATGTTCCTAGTGTCTCGGAATAGGACCTTATCTGGAAATAAGGTCATTGAAAAATATAATTAGTTAAAGAGAAGTCATGCTGAAGTTAAGGGGGAACCTCACTCAATATGCCTCTATTAAAAGAATATCACACACAAAAAAGACACACTCACTGGGAAAATGTGATGTGCCAATGTGAGTCTCTGTTACTTGCCTGGAAGCCAGTGTCCACTAGGAATGAAGCCTAGAGCAGAACTTCCCCTAGGGCCATCTGAGGTAGTATGGCTTGGGTAACATCTTGATTTCAGATTCTAGCCCCTTGAACCATGAGACAACAAATATAGGTTGTTCTAAGCACCTGGTTTCTGGTGTTTTGCCCTGGTACCTCTAGCAAACTGATGCACTGGGCCAAAGAAGCTTGAGTGGGTAGCCAAGGCTTGACTCCAGGCACTAAAATCCAACTGTGATGGTTCAAAGCCCAGCTGTCAGGCCTTAGTCCGTCTGCCAACTCTTCAGACCTATTTATCCATCCATATATTTATTAGAACATTTGCATAGCACCTCTTGCTAAGGAGGTTTGCCCCGAGGCAATGAGATTATGCTAAGGATGTGGTTAGCCTCATGCCTGGCAAATGGTAAGAATTCAGAATAAATAAATTATCAACTAAGAGGATGCTGGGTAAAGTTAGCAGAGGAAGGAAAACTCTGGATATGGATATCCATCCATTCTTTTGCTTATATGTGTTTACCTCCTTCCCATACTAGGTGAATTTCAATAGATGTTTTCATCCTGGTGGCTTAAGTTATTCATTTGCATGGCTGAGTCACCAACATTATATCTTCCCTCAAGTCCTCCTCTTCCTATTATTGCTTCTCTGGCTTTCAAATCCCAGCTGCTTTTCTCTCTGTACCTTGCTCACCCTGAATCTTTATCTATCTGCACCCACCTCCTCATTCCAAGAAAAATGTCTTTTCCTCCTGTCCTTTCCCAATGGCTTAGTCCACCTCCAGCTATACAAGTTCTTGCTCCCTAGCTGTTCTGGCTGGAGTAACCTCCCACTGCAGCTTCCCTTCCTTTTTAAAAATCTACTTCTCACCCTACCTTCACAAACAGCTATCAACATCTAAAGACAGTGAATGAAACCTGGAGGTAGGTTTTCCCACTCATACCTAAATATCATCAAATACCTTCTAACCCTAACCCTCACCCTCACCCTCACCCTCACCCTCACCCTCACCCTCACCCTCACCCTCACCCTCACCCTAACCCTAACCCTAACCCTAACCCTAACCCTAACCCTAACCCTAACCTTGTTGACATTTAGACACAAATTTGGAGACAAACATTTTCTCCTCTGGATAGCTAAAGTAGAAGGTCGTTTCACTAACTATGTTCCTTACCACATCGAGAGATCTCACTGCTGGAAATGAGGAACAAGAGAAGGAAGGAACCAGACAGAGACAGGCAAAGCCATGGCTACACCACTTAAGCCAGGCTTCAGATCATAGCTACCCCTCTGCACACTCCCAGCTTCCGTGTTTCAGGAAACTTCTGGTTTAAAATGTAAGTAGGAGTTCTGGCCCTTGCACCCACAAGCTCATTTGCACCTGTGTGGATGTATTGATGGTTAATGGTCCACATCTGTTCTGTGTTACTGGCTTGTTTAATATTTTGTTCAGCACCATTGCTCAACAGAGAAGTCCTGACCCATCAGAGTGGGTGGCTGGCAGTACCGAACAGGCTGTGGGTGGCAGCCTCGGTTCTCTGTGTACTCTGGTGGCCTCTTCAGTATTGCTGCCTCTCTAACTTCCACTTCAGCAGAGACATTAGAGTGGCTTGAAAACTCATTCCCTCCTCTGAAATGGGAAAGAGAACTGCAGGGGATGAAGCTCTTTACTTATTATCTTCTCAGTTTCCAGATAGAGGCTCTTAAAGTAGTAAGAGCTTAGAGACATGCACCACAAGGAAAGTATAGACAATTCAAAAATGCCAAGTTGATATTTTGCACATATATATTGTTATATTATATTATATTTATTATATTATATTATATATATTATATTATATTATATTATATTTATTGTATTGTATTGTATTGTATTGTATTGTATTGTATTGTATTGTATTGTATTGTATTGTATTGTATTGTATTGTATTTCAAAAGAGAATAAGACCCTGGGTAGGACTGATCAGTCTCCTGGAAGCTGGCATTGCCTACAGGGGGAAAAGAGTGGGGAGCTTCAGCTGGTCCCACCAGGAGAGTCCTTGGCTTAACAGAGATGGCAGTCTTGGATTTGGGCTTGTGGCGGCTATGGCTGGTAGCACAGAGAGGCTTCTACAGGAGATTAGACTACACCTCTTATAGTCTAAGAGATTTTCCATGGCTCTCTACAGTGGATCCTAATGAAAAGAGGCAGTCCATGGTTTTAAGACATTTATTGTCATGACAGAAAGTGGATGAATAAAACCATATCCCACTTCTCAGGATGTGCCTGAGGTTAAATACCTTTTGTAGGGAGGAATGTCTGAGAAGGAAAGCTTATTGGCTAAGCCCTTTAGCTACCTCATTAGTATGGCGATCTGTCTTGAGCCTACGTGACCATAGGTAACGTCCTCTACCTGTGCAGAGGCTTGGGGTGTTTCCCTTACATGACTGAAAGTCACAAATCTATGGGGGGCTGTGGCTAGTGATAGGGGCCTGGTACCCTGGAACAGGCTTACTGTCCCTTCAGGATTTCTAGGGTTTCAAGCCTTAGTTCAACCAGGAACCAAGATACATTTCATGGTCCCACAGCAGATCACCACTCAACCCCCATCAGAGCATCTTCTTCATACAGTAGGTGATAATTAGCTAAGAGATCCATAACTGGACAATGTATAGAGAATGAAAGACTCTAGAGCACTCAAGTAAAAATGGAATGTCTTTATCAGCTCACTCCCCCTACCTATTAAGGCTCAAGGTTCTATCTTAGAAGAGGAGATGGAAAGATTTATACAAACCAGATGTGATGAATGATTTCAAGGAAACTGTCTCTTCTAGATACAGCAGGATGGATAAATATACAAACCTAAAGAGACTGGGAAAGCATTCACAAGATCCTCACAGGAAAATAAACTTCAAACACTGAGAAGGAATAGCGGACACAAAGTCCCATTCCTAACTAAGGTTTTCGTTGCTATGAGGAGACACCATGACCAAGGCAACTCTTACAAAGGAAAACATTTAATTGGGGCTGGCTTACAGTTTCAGAGGTTTAGTCCATTGTCATCATGGTGGGAAGTATGGTAGCATAGAGGCTGAGATGGTGCTGGGAATGGTGCCAAGAGTTCTACATCTCAATCTATAGGTAGCAAGGAGAGACTATATACCAAATTGGGCATAGCTTGACCTGTGACCTCATATTACCCTTTAAGCCCACCTCCACAGTGAAATACTTCCTCCAACGAGGCTGTACCTCCTCATAGTGCACCTCCCTCTGGCCAAACATTCAAATACATGAGTCTATGGGGGCCATACCTCTTCAAACCACCACATCTTTTAGGAAAGGGAAAACCAGGTTTTGCCAATGGAATGTCTTCACTGAGTATATCAGCCATACTCCAGTGCAAGTCCTATATCCAGGAGCAGTTGCCCAACACAAAATAGACTCCATGTTTTGTTTTGTTGTGTCTCTTTGTTTCTTTGTTTGGATTTTGTGGAGCTTTTTAGAGAAGTGGAGTAGAAAGAACATGAAGTTAAGTGGGGAGGATCTGGGAGGCACTAGGGGAGGATAAATAACATAGTCAAAATATATTGTGTGAAAACACATAAATAAAAAAGTTTAAAGGGAAAGATACAGACAAAAGGTAACCATTCTCTGGTTTATACTCAGTTACTGAACCTCATGAGCCCCAGAGTGTCCCAAGCCTTGACCCAGTGATGACCACTTAGAAAAAAGTCAGTCTTCTAAATGAGCCTTATAAAATAAAAACCTTCCAGGCTTTCGAAGAGGGGGGTGTCACACTACGGTTCCCTATTTCAGTCAGCATTCTCCCTTCCCACAGACTTTACACTGCAAGAGGAAGATTGGTTCTTCCAAGTTAGACAATTAGTTCCCCTACTCTTTTGGGCAAAGTGAAGGCAGTTTGAGTTACATGGTGTGTGCTATGAGGAGATCTGCCACTACCACAAATTACAGATCCAGTCCCTTATGGCTCTACTCACTAAGTTGCTATTAGGTTCTCAACATAAAATCTAATGATCATTAGGTTCTCAAACAAGAAAAACATCAAAAGTGGTCTCAAGGAGTACTGCCAGGGACCTTGATTCATAAGTTACAAATAGGTATAAATAGAATACATCAGAAGAAGTTTCACCACAGGCATCAGGCAAAATAACACTTGTCTAGTCACAGTCTGCGCACATGTCCACAGTTAGTAACAGGAATTACTAAGGCCCAGTAAGACAATTTCCATTTAGGTAGCTGGGAAAGGGTAGAAAAGAAGTATCTACTCCTTACAGACATAGCATGATGTTAAAAGTGCCTGGCTGCCTATAGACGTGTGAGAAACAGACTAGTATAACAGGGTGACCTTCAGTTTTGGGGAAAGGATGCACCAGGGTGACCTCCAGTTTTGGGGAAAGGATGCATTTTGGGGAAAGGATGCACGAAGTTTGGGACCATCATTATGGGGTTATCACCCTGAAAGCTTGCTGCATTCATTTCACAACTCCAGCGATATCTGCCTTCAGCTCTGTGACACTTTCTTTCAATCCCTTGCTTTAGTGGCTTTTGCTTACCTTACAGTTACCATCATCAGGAGACCAGCCTAATAGTGGCAACTCAGTCACTCTCTAGAGGCAGAGCCAGGGTCTTGGGAAATTCCACCTAATGAGAGAAATATAAAGTGCAGAACCATACCTAGGGGAGGCATCTTAGCTCTGTTAATTCTCCAAAGCACCTTTACAAGGAAAAGGTGAAAGTCAGGTTGAGGCTAAGGTTAAGAAATGGATATTACTAAGCAAAGTTTCTGCTAAGGAACTGAACATTAGCAAGTTGCAGCAAGAAACTGACCTGCGATCTGTATACCAGAGATACAGATAAAGACTGAATTGTGTGGCAGATACTATTGAGATGGGAGAGATTATGAACTAAAATTGAGCAAAATACCATTCTATGTGAAACAAATTGCAGCCATGTTAATTGGTTTCATCGACTAGAAAATAATTTACACTTATATGGTAAATAAAACCTATCTTGCAGGGTGATAGAGTGCCTCCAATAAGGTAGAATTCTATTAGAAATATTATATAGAGTAGTTCCTCAAAAATGTCTGATAGAGGGAGGAGGCCTTTCCAAGGTCATTTCCTCATCTCAGAGTAGGGCAGGCAGGAAAGGAAGCTATTCTTAGAAACTCCACCCCACCTCCGGGGTCTACACATCAGTCACCTTTCCTACCTCTGCTACTGGTTCCTTTCTTCCCACTGAGGCATGTGGGTTTCTTTGGCCACCACTACCATTTTGAGGTCAGTTAACATTGTAGGATGTAGACTTCTAATCCCAAGTTAACAACCCCATTTCTTCACCACATCTATCATCTTGCAGTCTGGGTGCCTATCTTACCAACAACACCTCTGCTCTCAATCACCACCAAATTGATTTTTACTCTTTATTCAGTAACCCTCTCCTTATTACACAGAGTAGAATTGCCCTTGATCCAGAGAGACGGAAACCCTTCTTTGTGCTTATGAGAGCCAATCTCTATTTCCTTGTAATGACTGTCCCTCCTGATAAGTGTCCGTACCCTGGAGACCTGGGTCACAGATGATAATCTACCAGTGTGATGGATGGCAGAGCTACAGGTCATGTTGTCAGCTGAGTTTCCAGAGAGACTGCTATGGAGATAATCAACTGCATCTACAAGATCAGGCCTCATTGAAAACCCCAGACACCATGGGTTCTGTGAGCTTCCCTGGTTGACAGCATCTATAGGGATTATCATATGCCATAGCCACTTACCACTATCCATGACCACTTTGTATAAGGTGCTGCTTGGAGCTCATTTGGACTCTGCTTCCCAACTTTCTTCTACTGGCTTGTTTCATCTATAGCAGTGATTCTCAACATTTCTAATGCTGCATGACCCTTTAATACAGTTCCTCATGTTGTGGTGGCTCTCAGCTATAAAACTATTTTCCTGCTATTTCATAACCATAATTTTGGTACTATTATGAGTCATAACATAAATACCTGATATGCAGGCTACCTGATATGCAACTGCTGTGTAAGGGGGGTGTCATAACCCACAGGTTGAGAACTACTGATGCGTATCTTTGCATTTCCACAAACCTTAAGAATTAATTGAATATAACAGATGAATACCATGAGTCCTACTTGCTAATTATCACACCTCAGTGTGACCTTTCCCCACCCTTCAAACTTGAAATTAATCATAAGCCTCTCAACACGCTTTTTCAGTCTTCTTCTTACTGATTTTCTGTCTAATCTTGGACAGCTCTACTGTCCATCCAAAACAATTATTTTTAGGGCAGCACAAGCCTTAGCTTGAATATCTTCTATAAAGATTTGTGATGATTCTTCCTGCCCTAAAGGATCTGTTTCCTAAGCACCATTACCACCTTCCTGTCTAGGCTCATCCCTTACCAATTCCTCATCATACCTGAAGCATCAGCTATTCTGAGCTCCTTCTAGCTGCTGCCTGCAATTCATCCCTTGACTGGAGGCATGGACTTATCTTATTCCTAATGCCTGGAGCACCTCTATTTCATGTCGGTAGATTTCTATACATCCTTTAACTCCACATATTCCACAACACATTAACATTTTGAACAGCTAACTTTCACACAGCCTTTAAGTCCAAATAATTCAGAAAGTATTCAACAACATATTGAGTTTTCCAAAGATGGCTGCAATCACTCTCATTAAACCTATTCTTTGGGATCCTCAGCTGCCAGTGGATTGGGTTTTCATGTTGTGAAGCAGCTCAGGTCTCATGGAGAGGCCATGTGTAGGTGCTGCAGCTAATAGTCTCTGCCCAGGTGCCAGACTAGTGAGTTGGGACACCTCCCACAATTCCACTTCTCAGCCATTTGAGAGTTTTTGGCAGAGATCCCAGACACTGCATCAGAGAACTGACCTCAATGTGCTCTTCACAAATCCCTGATCCACAAGGTATTTGAGCATAACTAGGTGGTGAAATCACTTCCAAGGCATACTCTTGCACAGCACCAGTAATTTATATACTTTCCTTGATTACTGAGGTGTTGATTAGCCTCCCATTCTCTGGATTCCCAAGGTATCTTGAGCATCTCCCATCTGAACTCTGCATTCTGAACTGTCTTCACAGCTTACTCATCTCTCCCTCACACTAGCTGTTAACTCTGAGAAGACACAGATCATACTCATCTCGTGTACCTGCATGTTCTCAGTTCTTCACAGAATGTCAGGCATAAAAATAACTGCCCAACAAAGACTTGCTAAAAGCCTCGGCATGGCAGGCATATTCTCATCCCATTTGCTCGTCACATAGGAAAGCGCTGCTGAGTGATGCAAAGGGTTAACACGTACCTAAGCTTTGTGCTATTACAAAATATGTTTTCAATCTGTGAATTTTTTATGAAAGCAAGACAATGTCTGCACTGGAAGAACTACCCAGACAACAGGGAGGTTAAGAAGCCTACGATATGCTCTAGGTAGCAATGATACTACGGAATTTAGATTACAGAGAGACTCACAAAGCAAAACAATATCTGACTGACCTTTATCTAAGGCATGGAATTAATTATTAACCATACATCCTGACCCAAACCTGCTGAGGCTAGAGTTGAATTCAACAGAGGCCTTCATGACACTCAAAAGATCCAGGGACAAGAGCAAGGGTGTCATCCAGAGGGGTGATGACAAGTTCAATGGATAAGGAACAAAAGTGGAGGGTGTTTATGGAGAAATCAACACTTTCTTCAGAGAAACTAGACAGAAGTGGAAGCACTATAATGCCTTAGTCAAAGGAAAGCCTAACAGTATTATTTAACTTTATATCTTGATCAGAACTATAGATAATGGCTTAGAATTGGGTTTTGCTGGATGAAAAACAAGGATTTCTCTCCAGACAACAACATTTAAATAAAGCAGATAAAGGAGACTGAGATTCAAATTAAGATTTCCTCAAATGGAAAGTAGGGATTCAATAACAAGTATTTGATGGATTGTCAGAAAAGAATACTTTTGAGATATTCCTTTGTCCTGCACTGAGTTTTCTTTCTTGAAGTATTAATATGTAAAGACAATTGTTAAAAAAAAAATAACAAAAATTCTGACAAGTGAAGGAGTGTCATCATAGAAAGCTATTTTGTGGTCAGAGCACAGGGCCCTTACAAAAGTTCACAATGAGTCTTTAAAGAGGAAATGCCAAATTTTAATGAATTTTGTTGTGCCATGCTAAGTGCTTTGATAATGTAAAATTAAATAAGGGAGAGATGTACAAAAAGTATGAAATATACAGAAAGTAAACATATTCATGATATAAAATACATTCATTTTAGTAGTATTTTTCAATGTCTGGAAATGATTTTTCTGAAATTTGAAAATCTTTGAACTGTTTTGTTTGGAATCAAAGTTAAGTATTCCATCAAATGCAATCTCATATTTTTGCAACAAAACCCAAATTCTATTGACTGATATGTGGTATGGTATAGTCATTTTTTATAGCAAATTCAATTCTTTTTAATTAAATTTCTTTTTCTACTTCCTAACATGGCTGAGAATCAAGACCATAGTAAAATCCTGCCACCTAGTGACAAAAGTTGCCATTTTTTAAAACTTGTTTTTGCTTTTCTTCCCTTACTTAAATTCTTCACTGTACATCCTGATTGGAGTTCCCTGTCCTCCCTGTTCCCCATCACAGAGACCCTCCTCTATTCCCCTCCCTTTCTTCTCTGAGAAGAGGAAGGATCCTCCCAGGGTGCCAACCCACCCTGTCATCTCCTGACAGGCAGGACTAGGCACATCCTTTCCCACTGAGGCCAGACAAGGCATCCCAGTTACTGGTACAAGATCTATATGCAGGCAACAGAGTCAGGCTGAGCCCCTGCTCCAGTTGTTGAAGGACTCACATGAAAGCCAAGCTGCATAGCTACTACATATGTGTGGGGCAGGGAGCATAGGTCCAGCACATGTATGCTGTTTGGCTGGTGGAATGGGGGAAGCTCCAGGGTGTCTGTGAGGCTAACTCTAGCTGAAACTCCAAGCAGTATGGGAGATGAAGCCTGAAGTGGCCACCTCTTGTAGCCAGGCAGAACTCCTAGTGGAGGGATAAGAACACCAACCTACCCACAAAACCTTTGACCCAAAATTTGTCATGCCTACAAGAAGTGTAGGGGCAAAGATGAAGCAGAGACTGAGGGATTGGCCAACCAATGACTGGTCCAACTTGAGACTCATCCTATGGGTAAGAACCAATCCTTGACACTATTAATGATACTCTGTTATGCTTGTAGACAGGAGCCTAGCATAACTATCTTCTGAGAGGCTCCACATAGCATCTGACCAAAACAGATGCAGAGACCCACAGCCAAACATTAGATGGAGCTAGGGAAGTCTTGTGGAAGAGTTGGAAAAAGGATTGAGAAATCCAGAGGGGATAGGGATTCCAGGAGAATACAAACAGAGTCAACTAAAAACTGTCACTCTATTCTGCATCCATATCTGAATATACATTTAGCTGTTAGCTCTTAGATCACTGATAGCCTGGCAAGATGGCTCAACAGGTGAGGGTGCTTGTTACCAAACCTGAAGATCTTAGGTAAATTCCTGGAACCCACCTGTATGATGTAGATGCAACCGGTTCCTGCAAATTGCTTTTTTTCAGCTTTACATGTAGTTTATGTCCTGCATATACACATGGGGCAGGGGGGTGGAGACCAAATATAAAAAATAACAACAACAGAGAAAAGGGTTTGAAAGGAGGAAAACAAGGGTATCGTATGAGAAGAGCAACAGGGAGTTCATCAGGAGAGTGGCAGCTGACTCTGCGGATCCACACATTCTTCATCCTAGTATCCAGAGATCAAGGCGACCACACCTACACATTCTAGCAAGCAAGCCTGCTGCCCACACAGCTATGTTTTCTAGCCTTCTAGAATACTTCCCTTTTTTTTAAGCACTTTATTTGCTGAGGAACAAACACAAGTTGGAAGTAATCCCAAAACAACTAAAAGTTACATGAGAGGACAGAGTTTTTAAAGGATTAAGTCAGCAAGCTAAAAATGGAAAGTAGTTAAAAGACTATGTGTAGTGAACAAACGATGAAGACAGAAGAATGTATGGGTAGAATTTAGCCATCACTATGTGTGCATTCAACTTTCAGACATGAAAGATGAAAACTGAAAGGCAAAATGATTTAAATCATGGTGAATTCTAATGCAGGGACATTCCTAGGCAAAAAGTAAAAGAAAGCAAGATAAAAAAACTCACAGAGGCATGAATTTTAGAGAACACATCTGGTTTATTAAGGACAGACAGCTTGCCAGCTGGGAAGTTCTTATTCTCTAAACCTCTCAACTCAGGGACATAGTTGATCACTGCACAATACACCAGAAGCCTGCAAACTTTCTACTGTGAAATTCTGTTAGTCTCTAAAGCAGGAGGTTTTACAGCAGACCTTGTGCTTAGATGATCTTCTTTTGCCATCTGAAGTTCTTTATTATTTATAAAGAAAATAAATGACTGGGCTCCATGGATAATGTAGTAAGCTGATACTAGAGAAATTAGAGATGAGCAAAGGTAGCTATCACTAGTGACCTCTCTGGAATCAACAAGCATTGCTTATAAACTCAGTGCAACTTTTGCTATCATGAATATTTTAGACATCTTTGTATTTGCTCTCAGGGACAGGTTGACCAGTAGAAACTTAGTCAGCAGGCAGACATGGAGAGGGTTATAGAGAGAAAGAAAGGAGTAAATAGATTGCACTGGTTCTCTCTCTCTCTTCCCCTCTCTCTCCTCTCTCTCTCTCTCTCTCTCCTCTCTCTCTCCTCTCTCTCTCTCT
Organism: Mastomys natalensis; assembly: GCA_021653895.1. Lineage (NCBI taxonomy): Eukaryota > Metazoa > Chordata > Mammalia > Rodentia > Muridae > Mastomys > Mastomys natalensis. The sequence goes on along the minus strand of JAJTUV010001328.1, from coordinate 878,202 downwards.
CTCTCTCTCTCCTCTCCTCTCTCTCCTCTCTTCTCTCTCTTCTCTCTCTCTCTTCTCCTCTGGTGTTTCTCAGATTAAAAAAAAGAGAGACATTTTTCCAGGAATATAAATGGTGAGAAGTTTTTTACAATCTGAATTTAAAGCAGGATGAATTGTATCATCAAAACCTGTGGGAAATTGTCTAATTTTTTTTAACCAAGTAATGTTAAGAAACAACATATTTCAGAGAATGCCTATGTATACGACCACATCATTAAATTAGTAATACTTCTTCACTCATGTGTTCAAAAAGCCTCCTCTGCCAGTCACTACTGGACACCAAGGATTCTAGGACAGATAGAAATGGCATGATCTCTGTTTTCATGATGGTGTCAGCTGAGCCCAAGGCTGCTGCTCCTGCTCCTGCTCCTGCTGCTGCTGCTCCTGCTGTTGCTGCTGCTGCTGCTGCTGCTGCTGCCGCCACCACACTAGACATGCTAAGTGACTCAAGAAGCTAAGTGACTACTTCCAGGTAGTTTGAGTGAGAATGGTCTGTAGAGGTTCCTGTTTGAATACTTGAGCCCCATTTTAGTGGATTTATTTGGGAAGGATTAGGAGGTGTGGCCTTGTTGAAGGAGCTGTGTCCTGAGTCCTGGCTTTGAATTTCAAAAGGCTTCAATCATCCTCAGTGCATCCTCTCTACTGCCTGATTCATGATGTAAGCTCTCAGTTGTTCCTGCCATTATGCCTTTGCTCTACCACCATGGACCCCAAGTCTATGAAACTATGATCCTAACTAAATGCTTTTCTTTATACACTGTCTTATGTAATAGTGATTTGTCACAGCATTAGAAAGTTACTAAGACACATGATTTGTAAAATAATGGAAAAAAAGAGATCAAAAATAGCAATTCTATAAGGCACTGGCATAAAAGTAAAGTAAGCTTACCCAAATATCCCATTAAACCACCCCATTAATTACCCTGGCTCTATAACTAGGAGAAGAATCCTTACTTTCTCTGAATAAAGATGAAACAGAGTGCCAGCCAGTGTGTTGTCAGTGTAGACACTGCCAAGCCTACCAGTGGGAAAGCTTCACAGCCCATGTAATCTAATATCCCAATTAAATAAGGAATGTGAAATCTGCCTGACTTCGGAAAATGAATCTCACTATCCTTGGGTCAAGAGCCTTATTGTCATTGAAAATAGCTTCAAAAATAAAATATCTAGGTACATGCTTAACTAAGGAAGTGAAAAACTGATAAAATTAACATTACAAACACTGGTGGAAGAAACTAAAGGAGACTAAAAATGGATTACGAATTAGAAGATTAAAGTTGTTAAATTTTTATTACTATGCAAAAGAATCTTAAAATAATAAGGACATTCTTCCCAGAATTGGAATCCTAAAATTCATAAGCAATGAAAAATTCCAAACATCCAATGCAAACGTGAGAGAGAGTGAGTTGGGAGGGGAGGAGAGGGACACCTCAACATCTAATTTCCAGACACAGTAAGATAAATAGGCACATAAATGGCTGGAACAGAGCAAAGAAAATAAAAGCATCCCGGCATCTCCAAGCAACTAAATTCTTGACAAAGATGCCAAAGCATCCACAAGAGCCAGGGCAGCTTCTTTTAAAAATGGTGCAAGGGAGAGTGAATAGCCACACAGAGAAGAGCGAAATAAGTCCCCTGCCTACTGCCCTGCCGAAACCCAGCCAAAACTGGCTTCAAAGGCCTTCTTATTCAAAGTCAAGGTCTGAACCGCCTAGAGGACACCATAGAGGAAAGACTTTAAGAGATTAGCAGAAACAATGACAAACAGGATGTCAAGTCTAAAACACAAAACAAAATGAAAGGAATAAAAAGCCACCCGATGTTTTTGCTCCATTGTTGCTGCAGCTGCTGTTCGTTCCCTGATAGTAGATCCAGTGTTGCTAAGCATCCTCCAGGAGTAAGGTGGCCGCCCCAGTGACTCTCCTAGACCTTTCTGGGCTTCCATCACTGCCAGCTGGGACTACTGAGATACCCTGCTCAGTAGGCTGAGAAACTACTGTAGCCACACAGTGAGAGACAGCTACTCTGAAACTACTCCAAGTACCCTGTTCTTCACATCTGAGGTGTGACTTGACACTGTTATTAGTTTAAAGTTAGAGAACTTGGTGAGTTTGAAATTTTTCAAAAACATGTAGAAGTAATATATAATGAATCCCTAAGAAACTATAAACAACGTACAATAATACACATGTATGATCAATCTTGTGTCACAAAATTGATTCATTGATGTCTTCTAGTCCGTTTTCACCATTCTACTTATTTAATGCATCGTATAATTTCATAAGTAATTATTTCATATTTGTTAAATGTGTTTTATTTAAAACAAGAACATAAATCCAATACTACATCTTTAATAAACGATCAGTAATGTTTGATGAGGTGTTCTAGTTTATATTTGAAGATACTCCTATTTTGTAACTGCCATTTCTTAATTTTCAATATTTAATTTTTTTTATTTGAAGGAAATAAATAACTTACTCATATTTACTCCAAAATTTTCTTTGATTTAGTCACTCATTCCTCTTTTCATACTTTCGATGGAATGCAAAATTATTTTGACAAAGCTCTCTTGTGATTGGAGTCTTCTTTTTTTATTGGATATTTTATTTATTTACGTTTCAAATGTTATCCCCTTTCCCAGTTTCCCCTCCGGAAACCCTCTATCCCATCCTCCCTCCCCCTGCTTCTATGATGGTGCTCACCCACCCAGTGCCGCCTCTTCACCCTGGCATTCCCCTACACTGGGGCATCGAGCCTTCTCAGGACCAAAGGCCCTCCTCCCATTGATGTCCAACCTGCTACATATGCGGCTGGAGCCATAGGACCCTCGTGTCTTCACATTTCAGCTAGTTTTACTGCAAGTGAATACTTACCACTAGGTGGCAGTACACTACTTTCCATTTTGTCTTAGTTGCTAAGCTGAAGTAGAAAAGGAAAATTTCCTGTACTATTTCCCAAAGTTCAACTTAAAGAGATCTTTTTATTTTTTCTTGGACGAAGTGCTCTATAGTGGAAATGGGGAACTTGTGGAGTCCACCTCCAGTGGAGGGACAGTACATCAAGTGGAGGGATGGGGTTGTTATTCCACAGTCAAAAGCTCTGACCCAGAATTGTTCCTGCCTGAAGGAACTGCAGGGACAGAAATGGAAAAGCGCATGAGAGAAAGGAGGTTCAGTGACAGGCCCAAATTGGGATCCAGCAAAGGGGAGGCCCAGGGCCCTGGCACTGTTACTGATGCAGTGGTGTGCTTGTAGACAGGAGCCTAGCATGGCTGCCCTCTGAGAGGCCCAACAAGCAGCTGAAAGAGTCAGATGCAAACATTAGCACTCAGCCAATGGACAGAACCTTTGTGGTTGAATTAGGGAAAAGCTGGAAGAAATTGAGGAGGAGTATGGCCTCATGGGAAGACCAGCAGTCTCAACTGACCTGGACTCTTGAGATCTCTCAGACACTGAATCACCAACCAGGCAGCATTTATCAGCTGATAGGAGGCCCCTGGCACATATACAGCAGAGGACTGCCTGGTCTGAACTCAGTGAGAGAAGATGTACCTAACCCTGGAGAGACTTTAGACTTCAGGGAGTGGGGAGGCCTGGTGGGATGGGGGTAAGGGGTGGGGGACATCCTTTTGGAGACAGGGTGGCTGGGAGAGGTATGGGATGGGGAGCAGATGGGGTCGGGGGGAGGAGGATGAAGTCTGGATTATTAAAAAGGATTAAAGAAAAAATAAATAGATTTAAAAAAGAAAATGCCAATAAAATTGAGTCAACTAAAACTTATTACAACTTTGGGAAATAGAATTATCTGATTTCATCACTGTTTTTATTTTACAGAGAGGCATCAGTTTCTTAATCCACAGCATATATTCAAGTGCCTATTTTTGATTAGTTGGCTGTTATTGTATATTTGGAGTTAAAACTTCATTGTAGTATGGCTCCATTCCTCAGCAATATTAAAAGTTCTTGTCTAGCAAAGATAAAACCGTAGGCACATGATGTAAGACAGTGTACAAAGTGTCCCATGCATGGTGTATGTCCTGTATGAGAAATGACTAAACGAAAGATACCTAGGGTTAGACAATTTCTTTGAAGTTCTTCTAGAACAAGGAGGGGCAGCGCTGATGCTGATGTTGACATGGAAGAAGAGAAGAAGCAACTTCTTGGCATCCCTTCCAGCACTCTTAAGAAGGCATTCTCTGAGATGGAAATGTTATAAACTATTTAAGACTCTCTCCTTCGAGGTACATGATCTTGCATGTATAATAAACTTTTATTCCACATGAAATATATGGGATGTACAAGCCATTTCCAGTTCCCAATAAAGTTGGGAAGGTAACGTGGTAAATGAAAACTTTAGTGCACCGATTTTGTACCTCTGGGCTTTAAAGTGACGTGGTTCCTTATGAGTGCTACTTAAACAACGCACTTATACCAACGAATTAACTGAGAATTCTCTGTAGTAATAATTGTATCAGATGACAGGTAACCGATTGAATTCACCTATAATTTAACAGGGGGCATAAAATAGATCTTTTTTTTTTTTTCCAGAAGAAACACATAAGAATGAGTTTATTTTTGGGGTATAATAACTGCTGCCCTTTTGTGTTTGATGGTTGAGGTCTAACTTTCTCTCTATCAAATGCACAATTTTGATGTTGGAAATACCAGACGTAACAGGACAGAAATAGAGCTCAGCCCAGGGGAAGAGTGAATGACAGAACAGAGCTAGGCCCATAGATTCAGGCTGGAACACAGTATGAGTCACCTGTCAGAACATTAAGAAAACTGATAATGGGGAAGGAGATGGAAATTTCTAGAAACTTGTTGGAAGGGCAAGGACTAGATATGGAAAGTCAAACTTGTGTCAGTTTATCTCTGAGAGTGTTGTGAAAGGTGCAGCCATCATCACAGAGCAGACAAGGCAACTCCACAGAAGGGGTGCTGAGAAGCCATGGCTTTCTGTTTCTTCTCACAGCTCTCAGACGGGCATCTGAGCTACTCTGCTGGACACACTGGTAATGGTGATCTTCCTGACCCTTATCACACTACACACTTGAGAGCAAGGGCAAGTGAGCAGAACAAACTTAGACACTATCTGAATAAAAGAATATTTTCTTTATGTGGGATCTGTTCTCAAGAGTTATTTGGAAAAGTTGTCTGACCAACGTGCAGTGACTTTGGGGACCTGGCAACAGTTGTGTTTCCCTCCTCGAGGGAAAAAGCAGAGAGTCCGGTTGGAGCTAAGAGTGGAAGTATTTGTATCACAAAGACAGGAAAAGAGACTCCAGTTCTAACTGTCTCAGTGTCCAGACGGAGCAAGGTAAGTTTGAGTTCAGTTCATATTAGTGAGTCCAGCTTGCTGTACACAGAACAGCACTAAAGGGAACTTTTTTCAAACACACAATCACTGATAGCTGTAAAGAGGAGGAACCTTCTTATCACCCTCAGAAATGCTGATCAATTCTCAAGCGCAACAACCCTCGTGCTGAGTATGCTCAAACCATATGTATTACACTATGGTACCTTGACTAAGTTTCCTCAAAGAAAATCTTACCTTCTTATTTACTAATCAGATCAAGCAACCACAATGCCCAACAGTGTGTTATAACCGATGGCATCATGGGTGTCACCATGCATTGTCTTGTCACCTGCCTTGGCTCGCCCCCCATAGGCATCCTGTCTTATTGGTGTCCTCTGGTGTGTCCCCCTTTTCATCCCTGTCTGTCATATTTCCTAACACACCAAGGGGCTCACCAAGTTACTGTAACTAACTAGTAACTGATGAAGGGCTTATCTGACCAACTTGGCCTGGGAAATTAGATTCTTAACCACTGTGTCTGTAAATAAATGTTCTCAAAATGTCCTTAATCCACCAGCAGGAATATCATATGGAGACTTGTAAGCACTGCCTGATTCAAGTGCTCCCAACCACTGAATTGGAATCCCTTTATGTTGCATTCAAATAAAAATCCAGTATATTATTTTAAACTGGAGTATATGCCATCTCTGTTCTTAAAGTATGAAAATAATTTTTCAATTATTACATTCTCAAATTAATATAGAAGTTTGTTTAAGAAATAAAGAATAGAATGACAGTATAAGATTTGTGCCTTAACTGATCTTTGCTCTACATGAGGAGTGGTTTAATGTTAGAGGCAGCCCTGCTTATACACTGAAGGCCTAAAATCAGCCATAGGCCTAAAATCAGCAATAGGCCTGACATACATGTCTGCTAACACAAAGCCTTGGGTCTCTGTGGAAATACACTGAAACAGATGACTAGAAGCTATTGTAAACAAGCAGCTTTGATAGAAAATTGCCAGGCTAGCCATAGACCTTGTAGATGGGTAACCTTGGTGGATAGTACCAACTTAGATAAAGACAAGTGAATCATAGGCGGAGTCATAGTGGTCTGTCCCCTGAACCTTCACCCAGCTGACACTCTGTTGTGGAAGATATCTGTACTCCCCCTGAACACCTATGCTCCTGTTTCATCCCCTTCCCCACATCCTGCCTTTTTGTGTATATAACCTGTGTGTGAAAAAGTAAAAATTGCGATCTGATCAGACTATAGACAGATTGTCATTTCTTTGCATTTTTACCCCACTCTCTTTCAGGTGACCTCCCCGGATCCCCTGTTTAATGTCCTGCTGGACAGGACAGTTTAAAGTACTTTTATACTGGCTGACACATCAAAACTCACTGTTGAATCAGGGTAGGTTCTTTTACTGTCATATTTTAGAGATGAAGAAGTTAAAGCAGAGAGTATAGTAATTTTCCAAGTTAATATATCAAGCAAGTGGTAAAGTGCAAACCTTTCCAACTAGGCCTCAGAAATTAGGTCCTTAACCATTGTTACTGTAGACCCCTGGTTTTCAAAGTGTCTCCAAGTCACAGGCAGGAATATTATATAGAGACTTGTTAGCAATGCTAACCTCAGGTGCTTCCCAACCACTGAATCAGAAGCACTCATGTCAGGACTAACAGTGTGACTTCACCCAAATGTCCCAAGTGAGTTCGGTGTCTGTTTAAATATGAGGAAACGTTTCTTCAGAGAGCAGTGATAACAGTGTTAGGAAGTTTTCAAATTTTTATCTGGGAGTAAACCATTGTGTATATACAACCTATTAAAGCTTTTATTCAACCCTGCAGCCTTCAATCACTTTTAATGACAATCTATTATGATTAAAGTAAGACATATTGTTTTGGCTTAGATCTTTCAGAGTTGAACTGGTATCCCAAGCAATGGAAGTTGTTTCAAAAAATTATTTTTCCTCCTCAAATAAAATCCCAACATTTTCACTTAAGTCCCTAATCCACTTCCTGCTACTGTACCCAGACCAGAGTCCCAGTGAGGGATAAGGTCTGGTCTCTTAGGGAGTGCTTCCTTCTGAGATTTCATCCAGCAGCCTCCTCTACACTTTCTCTCTGGAAATAAATTGGATACTCCAGGAGGTTGAAAAATTTGTCTTCATTTTGCTGAAGATAAAACACAAAAACAGAGATCTTTATTTGTTCTTGTGTGTTTATGTAGGCCGGCTCAAGTGGCACCTGACCCTCCCTTGCTGTCATCCACTTGGGGACAAAAGTGGATAAGGTCTTACCCTGGTATCCAGGAGAGCTATGCTGTCACCCTCAGTATATATAGTAATATCATGCCATTTGCATTTTTCTATAGATTGAATCAATTCAACAAACAGTTAAATGTACCAAACAACCATCATTTATATGCTCTGTTACGTCTTGAACTCAGTTCAGATGTTTACCCTTATTTCAAGCAGAAGATTCCCAATGACCTGACAACAGAATCCACATTTTGATTTATCAAATGAAGTCTTAAGCCTGGTTCTAATTTCTAAAACAAAGCTGGTGCTGCAGGGAAATTAATATTATTAATTAAATCACCAGGGTTTGAGTACACAGTCCAGAGAAGACTGATATCTTATCCATCCGAGGTAAAATGATTGACTTGCATGTCCTGGGTACAGCCTGGTAGGAGCTGCCCAGAAACAGAATGGAAACAGGCTCCTTCTCACTCTTCCTTCTCTAGACAGATCATTCTCCTGAATAAGTCTTTGAACTTAGAGTTACTCAAGATGATTATGATGGAGTGGCCGGCAGGATATGCCGCCATGATTTCCTTCACCACAAAGAACTGATGACTTCTGTATGGAATTCTAAATGTCATATTTGCCATGAAGGCAGCAAAGTAAGAAACAAAGAGACAGAAGAAGGTTGTCACTGTTTTTAATGCATTTATATGGGCTTCGGTTCTGGCATTCGACAGCTTGTGAGATTCACTTTGTATCCGGTACATGTGTTTGTAAAGAGAGACAAATAACATAGTGGTGCACATCACAAACACAGTGAGGGGAAGCAGTAAGGTCAGGTTAACAAGGAGCAGGGAATTATTTCTCATTAGCTCGACATTACTATTATTTAGTGTTGTGTTTCTCAGGACATAACCATCCTCAATTAAAGGGAAACCTACCTCGATACACACAGTTGCAGTGCTCAAAGAAGCCAGCAAACTGCCCAGAAGCAGCCAAAATATGACCTTTGAAATTCTGAATTTCAGCCAAAGAAACCAGGGCTGAGTGAAGCCTGAAATCTTGAGGCAGTAAAAGATAGATAGACATGTGGCAAACCAGAGGCCAATCGAGCTGAAGAACATCCAAACGAACATTATCTGTGAACTAAAAATATTTTCCTCATAGGAGTATGGGAAGAACACAGAGAAGAAGCTTTGTGTCATGAGCATTATCTGCAGCCCGAGTCTGGACAGCCCTGTGCATATCAAGAGGGTCTGCAGGATCAGGAACCTTCGGATCTTGAACAAGTCGTAGCAATTCACAATGATAAGGAATCCATTCACCGTAGCCCCTATGAGAAACTCTGCTGTCATGATGATCATGTGATAAATAGCTGGGAAAGGGAAGGTCATGATGAATCTCAGTGGTTTTCTGGATGATCTTAGATTCTTCCTCTTGATAGTCCTCCACACAGGACCATAGGGTCCTAAGGAATCTGGCTGGCTGCTGACTCTTGGATTGTAGTAGAGCCTTATGCATGCTTTTCTGTAAGACAGTCAGATGACTTTTCAACCCAGTGTTCATCATGGGAAACTGAGAATGCAAATCCAAATATTTGAATGATGGCTGCTCTTTCCAATTATGTTCAGGGGTAGGGGCGCTGCCATGTCTGAGCTACTCTATTTTCTAATTTGGTCTGATTGTGACTATGCTTCATTTTGACTACGGCTATTATATTTTTGTCTTTTATTTTTTTTCCTAATGCCAACGACAACAGCCCTAGGGTACATGCTTATTTTTATTTATTATAATGATATCCAATCTCAGATGTCATTTGTCTCAGCATATGTGGCTCTCTAGCCAATATACTTTCGAGTTAATATTACTTCTGGAAAACATAAATAAAATTTCTTCTCTTGATTCAAGGGTAGGGCAGAGGAGGGAGTCTGGGAAGGATAAAAAACATTGAAGATGTTTGAAGAAAGCTATATGGACACTTACTATTTTATAAACTTTCATGTGTGTGTGTATGTGTGTGCATGTGTGTGTGTGTGTGTAGAGGAGTTTAAATGGAGTTAACCCCACACAGAGGATAGCATTCCTCAGGTTGTCAAATAAAAATTTCTAGTTCCAAGTGTGGGATACTTCCCTTGAGTTGTTTGTCAGAGGGGCCACAGAAACACATCAAATAATACAGGCTAGTGCTGTTGTCTTTCTTTTCTCACCAGAACTTGATTGTAAGGTCCTATTCATGAAAATACCATGCACTTTGACATTGGATTTACAGAGATCAAGCAAGGGCTGAAATTTGGAAGATTTCTCTATGCTGCCTAGCTTATATAGAACCAGAAGCTGGAGTTCAGGCTGCTGGGACAGAAAAGCCATCATCAGCCTACCCAAGCCATGAATCTGTGAACTACAATAAAGAGTGGTTTAGCAAGACATGGCCATGGGTGCAGTAATGACTGGACTGTCGTAGGAGTCTTCAGTCAGTTTCTGGTGGGATTTAAGGCCCAGTTCACAGGAGGGAACTTGTATCTGATAGTATTAATCTGACCACGAACCCATGACTATGAAGGTAATAGACTCCAGGGATGAACCTACTACCATTATTTTACTAAATAGTCACAGTATCAAACTGACTTTTAATTATGTACTTTCCTTCCATACACATAGATGTGTGCAACTCTCAGTCCTTATCAGAGAAGCTGTGTGTGTGTGTGTGTGTGTGTGTGTGTGTGTGTGTGTGTAATGGACAGAAGTATTTAAAACAGAGACACACAACTGGTCAAGGTGCTGGTAACAAGTGTCTGCAGTGCTCTTACACAGATTGACATCCTACCTGGACATATCCTAACCCATGGTTTAACTGATAAAAGGGGGTGGAATGATTGTAAAAGCCAGAGTAAGAGAATGGACAGAGTAAGAGAGAAACCAGTGACTTCTGGGCATAACGGGACCATTGTATTCATGAACTCACAGCAGTGTGGCCTTGGGAGAACATTGCTGTCTCTGAGTACCTGTACAAGAGATACACAGTATTAAGCCAGTCAACATTCCAGCATGGAAGTGGCACAGCACATACACACTACTTCTGGATGCAAAGAATTGATGCCTAGGAAAGAGAGTCAGTTTTCTTTAGGTCTTGATAGGTTGACCAGACTCCAGTAGATGCTCCACCCTCACCTTCACCTGTGCATTTATGGGTAACACTAAGCGAACTCAGTGGGAGGGAGGAAGAAGGAGAAGGAGAAAGAGGAGGAGGAGGAGGAGGAGGAGGAGGAGGAGGAGGAGGAGGAGGAGAGGAGGAGGAGGAGAAGAAGAAGAGGAGGAGGAGGAAAAGGAAGGAAGATGTGACATTGGTAAAGGTAAATAGGGGAGATTCACAGAGGAGTTGAGGGAACAGGAGTGAATGTGATAGCAATAAAATCATACACATGTATGACATCCTCAGAAATAAATTTAAAATATTATATTAAAATAAAATAGAACAAAACTTTCCCTTCTACTTTCATCTAAGAGAATTGCCACATTAGACTTCAATTTCTGGGATACAATACTGTAAAACAAAAGCCACTTTTTGACCCCAATATACTGTATTTTTATTGCCTTTGTGTTGGTAGAATGCTGACAGGTGATCCTGTCATGCAAAATAGAAAGTTCAGTAATAGACGTTAACAACCAACAGAGACAATAATCACTGTGTTAAAATTAGCTCCCTCTCTGGGTTAAGAAGAGGCTTACACATAGCCCTTTTCAACTCACACCACATGTAAAATGTAATAAACTATTACTACATAAGATGTCATGAATCCTGGATAAGTTACAGCAGACACTTGACAAACGTTTGTTGCTATAAACAGTAAAAATCTATCTTTGTAATGTGCTTTATTATATCAATACATATATTGTATAAAGGATTTCTATCCTATAGAAAGGATAATATATATTATATGTTAATATATAATATAGACAAGTAATTGTATATTAATATGTGATATTATTTATATTGCACATTGATACATGATAGGATATAATGTATTAATATGTTAGCATATATACACATCCCATGAAGAAATAACTTCTACAGGAAGTTAAAAAGAACACTATCTAAGAACACTGAACAAGAAAAGCAAACAACTACAATTGTTATCCACTGTCCAGGCTTATTAGGGTTTCAGAAAACCACAGAATGGGCAATAAAGTGTCCCCTACTATCTCTTGAAAGCAACTGTCATTACTTTGTGCTATGTTCCTCTGTAAATGTTGGAACCCTTTCCATCTTTCATACTTCACAACTCACCAAGACGTTGGAAGATTGAGTTCATCTGTGTCTCTTCGAAAACTCTACTTTTATAAACCACAGTGTGAGCCAGAATTTCATTCTGCCTGGCTTTTTGGTCTTGGTGATTTTTGTTTAGAAAACTCAGTGTTGATATTTGCCTCCTATGAACATTACCCTTATGGGGAAAGCTATGAAACTTCAGCAGAATCCCAAACTCCTGGTGAATGTCCTAACTCTGAGAAGAAAGGAAGATAAAGAAGAGCTCCTAGTTTATAGCTAAGCCTAAGTTGTTACTGCTAAGCCATAGCATTATGTTTGGACAGTTTTCAAATACTGTAGATCTAGATAGAATTTTGCTTAAAATAAAAATTCAGTCTCATCAGTTTTTCAAAACCTCTGTTTTGATTTTCTAGCAACTTTGTTTCAATAAAAGATCTTGTAGAACTGACATTCTTGGGCCAACGAGAGGTAGCAGTTTGTATGGAAGTAATCCAGATGATAGGCAGATGTCAAATTATTAATTACATAGCACAATGCTAGATAAAAGTCTTATACTATATTCCAACTCTAGGGAATTTTAGATTAAATAACTCATATTTCCCATATTCATTGTGGTTTTAACTATACTTTTTGACCATACAATCACAATGAAAAACATATATACTAATATGCATCTATTGACTTTATATTTTAGTGCAGCAATGGTGATCATTTTATATGTCCAATATATTTACCATTATAGCCAGTGTTTGTGCATACAGCAATTTATATATTCTCTTCCTTGTTTTCTATGTGTTTAAGACTCTATAGAGTCTTCCCTCAAATTTTCACGGAACACAGGATTAAAACAGATGGAGTAATACACAGACATTTTTATTTTTGTCAAAAAACGTTAATATTGAAATCAGTGTAATTTTTCCTGATGATTGTTGTGAAACTGCATTTTTACACCTAACTCAGAATGTATATATTCTACGAGTATGATTTTCATGGAGCTTCTTCTGATGTGACGTCTTAGAAAAATACATAATCTATCGGCTAGAATTTATCTCCATTATGTACTGACATGCTTTAAAAAACTATTGGCAGAGTTAGGTTCCACCCACCTTGCCTTTGTCACTGTGACCCTGGTGCTGGTGCTTGCAGGGAATGGGGCTAATGATTCTCTTCTGAGATTTGAATTTCCAGAACCTATTTCATTGTGAAATCCTTGATTCTGGCTCTCATTTGCCTCTTTATCTATACCATTTAATTGAAGGGAAAGAACAACTTTTGTAAGAACTGCTCTAAAAGTATAATTGACATTGAGCTTCAATTAGCTTGCATTTGCATTTGTGATTTTACTGTCATATGGCTACTGGTTTGCATTCACCCAGTCCAACCCCATCTTGGAGATAGAATTTTATTGAAGAGCTTGCTCAGCAGAGAGAAGGTTCATGGTGACTGAGATAGTCTTATCATGAACAGCTCATTGGCATTTTTCTGAGGTTAGAGAAAGGCAGCGATCAAATGAGAAACGGGTTTCAAATTAAGAAATGTCTAGAGAACTTATTGAGACAGATTTCTTTTATTAAGACACTGGATATTTATAGCTAAATTTGCTTATCTAGTCTCAATGAATATAAATGCTGGTAAATACTCACACGGTTCTTGAGAATTGGTATACCTCTAGTGAAACTGTTTGAGTAGAATCTTTGATTCTGAGGTGAGGGACATAAATTAATTGGGAGATTAGAAGAGGGAGGCAGGCAACATGGCTCACTGACTGGAGGAGCTTGCCACCAAGTCTAGTGACCTGAGTTCAATTCCTAGAAGCCACATGGGGAAAGAACACTGAATCCAAAACGATGATCACTGATTTTCACCCAAGCACATAAGCACTTACACATAGTAGACAGACAAATAGACAGAGAGATAGATAGATGACAGGCAAATATATACTTAGATACATGCAAGAAACAACAACCATAACAAATAATTAGAATTAAGATGTACTTTAATTATTGATATTATTTCCAGGCATTTCCCTGGTACAGAATATGGTTGTTGGAATGATTAGGAAAATAATTATAAACAGTATTTTCCCAACAAATTGCTACACTATTAACTAAAACAACACAGTACATTCTTAATGGAATACTTTCTTAGGGGAAAAACTACTTGAAACCAATTGAGAATCACAGTACATTTACTATAATGCATTCCCCACTTCATGCAGAAATAAGAAGAAATTAACACAACATTTTCTAGAAGGATAGGTCTATGAAGTATTCAAGCTAGGACTTTGGCCTTGGGTTGTTAGCACATGTGATTATCCATCAGTGCCATGGGACTAACATAGTGAATAGCAGGAAAAGCCCAGGCACAATTTAACAAATAGGATTGGTTCACATCTGTGAAGAGCAAGGCACATTTCACATGCAAGCTATAGAATGTTCCTAAGGGAAATGGTTCACATTCAGTCACTGTTTACTTCCTTTATAGAGCAAATTATTACAGACTCTAAAGGGCATGTGGAGGTTTTCCAGATTACATAGGCAAATACTGGCAGAACTTTTGAAGTCCCCTTTCCTGGGGTTGTATGCCCTCCCAGGTAAAACAAATGTATATGAACAAAACAAGAAAATCTGTATCTCAAATTTTGTCACTAGAGAGACTGATATTTGGCTAAAGCCTTGAAGCAGCTGGTTTACATTGCACAAGCTGTCTCTTATCTAGGAGCAATAAAGAGTCAGATTTTGTGATATAATGTTTGCTATTCAGAATGTTCTACATGTATTCTACTACACCACCATATATGGACTCAGGATAATGAGATGCAAACAGAAAATATGATAACATATTTATCCTAGTGTGTTTTGTATTGCTGTGATAAAACACTGACCAAAAGCAACTTGAAAAACACATCTTATTTCATCTTACATTACCAGGTAAGAGTCCACTGGGGGTGGGGGCAGCATGTTTAAAAGACACATGAGTTACTCCGAATTACATAGGTAATTTAGAGAAGCCAGGAGGAAGCCAGGGGGACACAATGCAGCAATCTGGATGCAAGAACTCAAACAGAGGCCATAATACAGTATATAAAAACAAAATTTTGGTGTCACACAATGTAGGCTCAAAACATTAATCAATACTGTCCTCAGAAAGTATTGTGATAGGCAATCTATAATTCCCTCTGCTATAGTTTAAGTGGAATTCAAATTTTTGCTGCTTTAATGAATAAATAATTGATATGTTTTATAATACCTATTTTTCTATCTAAAATATATAATTATTGTTATTCTAATGTTCACATTATATATGATTTTGCATGTATTATTTTGTTACATTAATTAATTTTACTAATTTTTTAATTCATATGTATGTATATATGCCTGTATGATGTTTCCTGCGGCACAGGCACATGGATGCTTGTAGCAGCCAGAGACAGTTGGATTCTGTGGAGCTGGAGTTACAGTAGGTTTTGAGCCACCTGATATGGGTATTATGAACCAAACTTGAGTCCTCTGTCAGAGCAGCCAGTGTGCCAAATGTCCCTGAGCCATCTTTCCAGCCACTATATTACTTTATATAAGGCAGATCCAGATAATATAATTCTTGGTACAATTTAATTATCATGCTATTTTCTATTAAATAAAAATAATAATTCTTATGGTGTATTTATTCATAAATATTTTCTATTTTATTTTCCATGTTTGAAATTTTACATGAAGATTTATAATACATTTTGAATGTCAGTGAACAAATACACACATTATTTCCAATATTTAAGACATCTTTACTTGGCAGCCCAGACTTAAGATATATACTTTTAATTAATTATTTTTGTTCTTTCATAATCAATACAAGGATATTACTAGTAACTTGGTCATAATGTAATCTAAATCAGTAGGATACTTATAATAATCAATCAATCTTAAATATCAAGAGAGACGAAATGATAATTTTACAGAGGTGAAGTAGTGTACTGTGGTTTTCTGGTTCCTGCACTTAGTCTTCATTTTGTTATAGAGGTAGTTTGTGTATACACAAGGATGCATATTTACATGGGGGTGGGTTGAAGTTCCTGCCATGCCTACTTACATATTGACTCATAGTCTGTAGGTAAATGCAGGTTTTGTTCTATGTAAATAAGTTAGATGATGGGTCTTTTTACTAATCCATATTTACATGTATTTTCAGAATTATTACCAGTAACAGCAAACCTAGTTAATAACCATAGTCCTTGTAAAAAAAATTATGTACATCAAAACACTAAGACATACTATAAAAGCATGAAGAAACATTCCCACAGGTGAGCTACTCATTTGCTATTCTTTGCTTTTTTGATAGAATTATAACATAAAATGATAGTGTGATAGAATACTGAAGTAATATCTCTAGTATATAGAGAGATAAATTCCTTAAGTTGTGTGAATGCTTTGAGTGATGGGACCTTAGCCAAGTCCAGAAGAGTTGGCAGCCATGGTGAGAGATGTGTAGCATTTAGGAAAACAAACCACACTTCTCAAGATAAAGATGGATCTACCACCAGGCTTAGGATACTAAGTGTCTGATCTTTCTGTTAGCACTAGGGAGATTCTCCCTAGTACCTGCAAGGAACTCTAAATGTGCTGTGTGCCTTTACAACATTTGCCATTGTAACATTGGTTTTCCTGTTTGTTTGCTTTTTGTCTTTTTTCAAATGTAGCAGTTTTATGTGAAGTCAATTAAGACATGTCTCTTCATTTGCTCCTCATGTACTTTCCTGTGAGAACATTAGTGTGGCCTCTAGAGTTACCAAGGGATGTTCTAGAATTTTGATCTGGCTAGAAGGAAAGTGAGTCGGAGACTCTGAGATGTATGCACATGGTTCAGTTTCCTTCATGGGTACTTCTGTTATCCCAAGGTTTTTGTGTAGGGATAGTTTTCGGCCTCCATCATTTTGGGTAGGTAGGGTTCCTGTAAGAATGTCAGTATATGAGTCTGGGTTTATCAATTCTAGAATGTGTTCAGCAGTATCAGATTCTAAAGTGCACGTATAATGGGGAAAAATGATCATAAAATAGGGATATTAAAATGCTTGTCTCTGAGGATTAGCCTGCTACCCTCCAGAGGTCTTGTTCAGGCTTATTTCCTTGGCTACTTAGAGAATTAAAAAAACAGGAAAAATTATTAAATAAAATAGGGAGCAGCAGGGAAATTTTCAAAGAAATCAAACAGAAATCACAATCGGCCAGTAAACAGACTTTTGAGGCTTTCTTCATCCCCTGTTTTAGGTGTAATCAGTTTGAACAGAATCAGGAAGACAGATAGGTCCAAATGTTTACAATAAATACACTTTTGTCTGGCCTTGAACTTATCAAACTGATCCATAAGCAGAGAGCCCTCCAAGCAGGAGAAAAGCCTACAAGGCCTTTGTTCTAAGCTGCTTGTCTTTTGTCCAGCAGAGGGTCAGGAGGGTAAGGATGAAGTCAGCCATTTTTGAAGTTCACCATCATGTTTACCTAGTCAGGGTCCTTTGTTCTATTTGTTTGCATACCAAGAATCTATTTGTCTGCATAACTCCTCATCCCTCATGTTCAAGTCGTAATTGTTTACAAATGCAAGGAGTAGCAGCCCTAAAGATGACATGATAGAAAGAACTATGATGCAAAAATTAGCTCTTTTCGTAAGGGGAACAAGAGAGTTTATCCTGAAGCTGTTTTGAGTGACCCTTGCCCGGACCTTGGATGTAAGTTACTCCAAATTTCCTGTGGAAATTTGAATGTGGAAGCAGTGAATTCTCATGAAGCTTTATAGTTCAAAGAAAGTCACAAATCAAGCAAGGTTAAAATACATTGGTCAGTGGTTAGAAGAAGATGGAGGAGACTTCTCTAAAATAGGCTTTAGTTGCTATCTGATGACACTCTTAGCTTCTGGGTAAGAGGGAGCTAGTAGTCTGCTAAATGAAAAAAAGAATCAAAAAATTTTATCTGTTACTGGATGCTAGTTCTAACACAGAGGCATGTAAAGAATGGCTATTGGGGGTCGGGAGGTGCTAAAGCTAGCTCAAGAGAAGGTACTAGTTCTGAACTTGAAATATTTCAATCTCTCTACAGTGTTGAAGTTCTAAGCAATCAGTATCTGCAGACACAGCTTGTTTTCCAGTAGTTTTTCTTTATAGAGCTAATGGTGGTCTCTGAGGCCAGAGATGTTCCTAAATAATTATCGACAATCAACATTTTGATCAATTATGATACAAGTCTGAATTATCTTCCTATTCAATTTATATAAAATATTGTACCAACAGTACTGTCATCAAGAGATCCTCTAAAGTATACAGTCAAAAGTGGGAGGAAAAATATTCTAAAATGGCCTGAATTATTAAAATGTACACTTTAAACTCAATTATACTTCTGATATTTGTTAGTTTTCCTATATGTGTACTATATTGTGATTTTTCTTATTGCAATGCTTACTTTCATATCTTATTAAGTCACATATTATTCTCTTTAATAAAGTGTCCTGGATACCATAAGCTCTCTTATGATCTGACTCTGCCCCTTAAGAATGTTCCGAACGACAGGGCACACTGCTGTACCCTCAGGAGCACACTGTCTAGTGACGTTTCTCCTCAGAATTTCTCAACACATGTCTGCTGTTTTTACTCAGATTGGCCTTCAGAATATAGATTTCTTTGTTTCTTTTCCTTTATTTAATCTCTGCTCACAAAAAACAAAACTGGAACCCAAGTGTGTATCAAGATTGTTACAGTCAATGAGCTTGCTGTGGGAGGACTGCTGATAGTATATGTACTTTTCACCATAGATCTTGAGTTACCTTAAAAATAAAGTTACTCAAAGAATTTGATTCAAACATAGAATGTTTAATATGTTTATATTATAATATATATTTAAATTATAATTATAATATATAAAATTATAATATAAAATTTATATTATATATAAATACATAATATATATTCTTTTGGAATATAGTATGAATTAATTTGGAATGCACCTCTCCCCACTTCTTACTTTGATCTCTATAGAATGTCATGTATCCACCAAATTAGTGAGAAAAGACTGGTACTAAAGGCTGCAGAGACCACATCAAACAAATCATTTTGCTCCTTTGTGGAAAAGTTAAGAAAAGCCATTGACTTGTGCAAATGGTTGCAAATGCTCTTGTTTTAATGTTTTTTCTCCCTAGAATACAAATGTAATTAGTATTTATTAGAAATTGCCTGGTAAGTGCTACAAGAGAATCCATGTGGCGTGAGTAACAAGGATTTGAGGCACAGCTAGAGTGGAGATGACATCTACCAAAAGAAAAAGATGGTCCCCATACAATATTCAACCAGTTCATTTCTTCTGAGTGATCAGCAAACAAAGATGTGGCCACATAGCAGAAGAGCAGGAAGGAATTTATGATGGGACCCTGAGGAGTTTGAATATTTAAAACAAAAAAGCTTCCAGGTGTTCCTGGTTTATTGATTATGCTTCCTTCTTGGTTAGATATCTGGAAAAATAAAGGCTATAAAATTGCCATTCACTCAGAGAACACCACCACCCTTCAAAATGCTATTTTAACTCTTTTGATCAATTATCCTTACTTGTAAAGCAGTTGTCCTAAGTTTTGTAACTTGCTGCCACCTATTGATAAGAGAGCAGTATTACCATTCATATAGTGACAGTCCCAAATCCAAGAGAGCTTTGGATGTCTGATGCAGGCTTGTGTTTGTTAAAGTTTAGTTGAGTTGAACTCAATTCAAAGACTACTTTTGTCAACATTAAATTAGGTAAGTGAGGTTTTGGGTTTTAAGAGTTCACAGGTCACTTGGCCAAATAAACTTGGAAGCAGCTAATACCATGAAACGAATACAGTGTGCATAAACAAGAATAGAACTCACACTTAAGGATACATAAAGATAAAACAAGAAATTTGTGGCCTAAAAAGACACTCTAGAAGTTAAAAGTACATAATTCTCTTATAGAGAACCAGAGTTCAGATCCCACTATCCATGTTGGTTAGCTCACCACTGCTTGTTACTCCTGTCCGGAGATGTCAGTTATCTCTGGGCTTTTGTGCTCATGTGAACATGAGCGTATACATGCATATACATGCACATAACTAAAAACCAATAAAACATTTCTCAAAAGTGAATTGTGAGTTGAAGCTCATAATTACACAACCAAACCATAGGAATCCTCGTTTGTGGTAGGTGGTAAATGAGGGAAAGTCCCGGATGTGCATGATTTGGAGGCTACCTCCATGACTTTGAATCTCAGCAAAGATCAGGGGTGAGGATATACACCTCTCATTTAGTAAGCAAAATAATGGGTAAATCATGAGAGAATAGTTTGCGTAAGAATAAAATATTACCAAGCAAGAATAAAATATTGCCAAGCAGGATGGCATACACTTAAAATCCTAGCATTCAGCAGGCTGAGATAGGATGATCTCTAGAGAAAAGTTTGTTATCCTGTTAGATATCAGCAGCATTGACACTTGTTAAGAATGGACTTCTTCCTTCATAAACAGCAGATTATAAAATCAACAGCAGACTGCAGGTCTCAGGTCACCACTGATCCTTGAAAGTACCTCTTTCTACTGTTTCTACTGAAATTGGAATACATCAGGAGACAGAGACTGGAGGGACCTCTAGTCAATCTGATATATTAGTCTGCATTCTCTAGAGTAACAGAACTTACAGAATGAATCATATATAAAGGGGATTTATAAGAATGACTTACAAGCTGTAGTCCAGCTAATCTAACAATGCTGCTAAGTACGGTCAAAGTCCACCATGACCTCTGAGATAGCCTCTGAGCTCAGTTCAATATAGAGAACTCTGTTCATTGGCAGGGCTTCTCTTTCCTCTGACCTTGTCTGAGAAATTTTAAGCCCCCACATAGGGCTCTATAAGAGGAATATCACATAGCCTTTGTTAGGTTACAGGTTCAATTTCCTTTCTCTTAATAAGAACCCACTCAGCTAGTACCTGAGATTCCTGAAATGTTTCCCCATGCTAATGAAGCATTTTGGTAGCCTAAGCCCTCAGCCAATGAATAACTTATGCCCATCCTGGATGTTCCTACCCTCAGTCCCCCCAAATTTTATAATCCTTGAATTACTCCAACTACACTTGATCTGCCTCCTTATAGCTGGTCCTGGTGTGGTTGTTCATTGTACATATGCACAGGGCTTCCAACCCCCCAATTTGTCATCTCTACTACCACTGCCTGAGTGAATCATACAGGCCAACCGATAGTCAACCAGAGCAGAGAGAACAACAGCTAGCTGTGAATAGAAAGCCCAAGAATTCAGTAGTTGCTCAGTCCATGAGAGTAGATGTCTGAACTGATCTTCAGTATACACTGGGATCTTGATGAAGTAGACTTTAATGCCACTGAAGGAATGGACTTGCTAGGAAGGTGACAGCAAACAGGCAAAGAACAAATGTTTCCTTCTTCTATGTCTTTATATAGACTTGCAACAGAAAGTGAGACACAGATTAAAGGTGTGTCTTCCTACTCCAAGATCCATATTAAAAACTTCGGTCAAGTAGACAACCAAGAATATCAATCACAACACCCAAATTGTTCCTTTGATCCCTTTCCCTTCTTATCTCCTCCAATGGCACATGGCCCATGGCCAATATATAATAAAAAAATTCATTCAGACTAATTTTAAAAGTCTCCACAGGCTTTAATATTCCCAGCACTGTTGTGATATACAAATATAAAATATCTTCTGACACTCCAGTCATTTGACTGTGGTGTTATGTACAAACAGAAAACAAGTTCCATATTTCCTGCATGCAAAGGTACAGAGTGTGCATTGGCATTCCAAAAAATAGGGAGTAAAGACCAACAAGGAAATGTTGAACTAAAGCAAGATCAGATCTCCCGGAGAAAACATCAAACCTTGTAGATTGTGTCTGTAATCTGGACCTCATGATAGAATTGTCTGGAACCCACAGACATTTGAGTAGTTGGGTAGAGCTTCTCTCCATCTCTGCCATCTGAGGTGCACATAGTCTTTCTTTCTAGCCAGTTTTACTCTATACATGTGACTTTACTCTATCATTAGTACCTTTTGCTCTCCACTAAAAGTCAACCTATATTTTTATAGCTTCACACAGTATGCTTTCAAGGTCACTTTGAAAGAACCTGGCTCTGTCACACATTGTCTGGCCTTACAATTGCTATTGCACTGTATTCTATGATTCTTGGAGTTTTGATATTTTTATGTGTACCAAAACAATCCTACATTGACAATGCTGCCAATGTCTGCTTGTTTTCAGCTTGGGCTGGAGCCTGGCCTCCTTTGGATCACTGTTGTATCAGCTTCATTCTGTTCCTGTAGAAACACTTAGCTGGGCAGTATCTTTTGAGCAGGGACCACTCCAGCAACATTATCAGCCTAGGATGTCTTCTTTCAAGTGAATTTGTAAGACGCAAGCTTAGATGGGTGGGGTTTTGTCATTAGGACACTATTCTAGTTGACCCCATGAAGTGTCAGGATTCTCTTAAAGGTACTGATCTCTTTAACAACTTTAAACTGCCGTCTTTTCATGTGTTCTGCTCTACTTTTTCCTCTTTCATTGTAGCTTGGATGAGAGAGGTGAGCCACAGTCTGCATGCTCCCCTGCCTTGAAGTTTCTTCCATCTAACAAATTTGACCATTTCTCTGGTATTCTGCTTCACTAGGGTTGTCAAGACAGGTAGAATGAAGTTGGATTCTTTGTTAGACTATCACATAAATGGGTAGAGGCTCTAACAAAGATAGAACCCCTGTTTCCTTCTAAAACCTCAAGCTGCCACTGTCTGAGATTCTCTTCACCCTGCTTTTCCAATCGTCGAACAAAATGGCCCATTAAGCTCTACTCATAGCTCTTTAGGGTTGTTTTAACCCAGAGTTCTAGAATGCCTCCACATTCCTTCAGCAAACCAGTTCTAAAGCCTGAAGAACCACATGTTAGGTTCTGTAGATTTGAGGTTGTATTAATTCCTTACTTTCTTAAAGCTGAAGGGAGATTGTGTTTCCTGGTGAAATGTTAAATTCTACTTCCTCTTACAGTCTTTCCTCAGTGAGATGAGACATGGACAACTGTTCTTGGAAACACATTTACTCTCAAAATCATATTAGTATGACAGAATAAGGATTTGATTGTAGACATAATCAGAGGAACTTACTTTCTAACAGGATAGATGGCTATTTGTGGCTGCCATAACTCACTGCAGGGGAAAAGACAGTGGAGAAGGAGAGGAAGGAGGAAAAGGGGAAGGAGGAAGCAGTATGGTGCTCTGTGACTGTGTGGGCCCTGTGGCTGTGGCTATTATAAACTGTGCCTGGGCATTGATGATGGTTTTGGCTCATAGGGAAGGAGGCAAACCCTGTAATAGACAATATCAATCTATTATGCAAGACTTGCCCCCTGTACAATAGTGACATGATTAGTATGGTGGTAACCAACTGCTCTCTGCCTGTATCTGAGGACAGCTTCAAAAAAAAAAAAGAATTCCTATGTGGTACTATAAACCTAGTTAAAAAAAAAAAAAAAAAAAACAACTCATGGCCATAGAGGTCTTAGGCCTTAGAGGCTAATTTACTGCTATTTACTTAGATTTTCATTGTACCAAGCTACTTTCTAACCATTTATATTTATACTGATAGATGTTACCAGTTACAGAATGTAACAGATGTTACAGTTACAGAAGAGAAACCTCTTCTGTAATAGATAGCATTTAATATAAGCTGCATGCCTGCTCAAGGTGCTGAGAATATGTGAATATTGAGTGCTCAGAACTAAAAAGAACATTTATACTACTCCCTCCAAGGATTAGCGAACAATAGGAAAGCAGGAGTGGAATGAATATAAGAGATGAAGAGGGATAATAGGGCTATTAAATGCTATCTCCTGCACATGGTATAGGCAATGAAGTTATGATCTTACTGCAAAAGATCTGTTTAAGACCAGGTCTATGAACAGTAAATCATGGATTGAAGCAGAGCACATGGGATTAATGATTGTCTCTTTGTGGATTCTTAAAGTGAAAGAGTCATTGTCCTCAGCTATATAATCAATAAGCAGCCCACTAAACTCCAGGGATGGCTCTAAATCTGTGGTAACACAGGTAAACCCAGTTAAATTCAGTGTGTCTTAGACAACAACAACAATAACAACAAAATTGTGAATTGTGACAAAGATGTATAGGGAAGGGAGGATAATAGAGTATTACGTATTGCTGAAACTAGCTGATGTTAATGAAAACAGTATTTGTATAAGTTTAAAACTTTAATTCTAACCTCTAGAGCATTCGCTTGGAAAATAATAAAGAAATACAGAAGAAAATAGAAGAAAAAGTCAAAACACATTACCAAACTCTCAGTTCAACACAAATGTAAGCAGTAATTGAAGAATCAATGATACACAGAGAATGAATACAAAAATAAGAGAAGTCAGTGTCTCACCAGTATATATTAATTAACTATTTTAATGAAAACCAAGTATTGACAGGATTAACTTCAAAACTTGCATAATTGTCTGAAATATAAAGCTGATTCTTTTTTATAACCATGTCATGGATGTGTTGGAACGAAAACTTTATAAGAAGACTTTATGTAAACAGTGAATAAAGGTGATCAGGAGTGACTGTAAAGATCAAATTAAACATTATTAAAGATAGGAATAAAAATGATAGAAGAGCAAAGGAGGACATTATGTATTAACTAATATATCAGATCATCAGAAAAAGGTGTGATATTGTATTTTACAAAAATGAAGGGTAATTAGGGGTCGTGAAGTAGGTGAGGGAAAGATAATGAATTTTTAAAAGTGAATGTAGAGGAATGTTAATTTAGCAGCATGGATGATCTGTCAAGGGATCACATCTAAAGACCTCGGTTTGTGTGATCCAGTTGAATTGTGGAGACACTACACATCTTTAATCCTTCTGGCTAAAATACAGATATGTCCTTAGTACACACCTTTAAGGTAAAATTAGTATTTAGAAGGAAGCATCCATGTTTGAAAGTAACTCCTAATTGAGGGGCAGACAAAGTGACAAATCAGAAAAAGATGTGATAGAATGAGTCAGAGATAGGATATACCCAACTCTCAGCAGAACAGACAGAAAAGAGGTGATTTAAGAGAGCAGTACAGAGAGAGGAGGAGGGGGAGGAGGGAGGGGGGAGAGGAGAGGGGGAGAGGAGAGTGAGAGGGGGGGAGAGAGAGGAGTGAGAGAGGGGGAGGGAGAGGAGGGAAGAGAGGGAGAGGGAGAGGGAGGGGAGGGGAGGAGGGGGAGAGGGAGAGGGGGAGAGGGAGAGGGAGAGTTTACTAGGATAGTTTACAGAGACAGGTTACAGTTGAGGGCAGAATGACTCAGAGAATGACAAGGAGCCAGAAGATTTGAACAATTGTCAGAGTTAGTTTGGGGCCAACCAGAGCAATTCATTTGGAAGCAGAGAGAAGCCAGTATCAGTTTACTTGGAGAGGAGTTTGAGCCATAACAGCTGAGTTGAATCAGTCAGCTAAAGTTTGGATAGAACAAAAAGGGGTGAGTTTATTCAACAGTAAGCCTCTGAGACAACAATTACATCTGGCAAATGAAAGTTATTTTTACAAGTGAGAAATGGTAAAAATTCTGTAGATGAACCCAGAGAGGTTTCAGGACCATAGACGGAGACAACCATGGCACCTGCATTCAGTTCTTCACTGCATCACTGTTAGGTAGGCTGAAGGTCAGTAGTGAAAGAGTAATGAGGGTTTTTCAGGTCTTATACTCAGCAGACTTGTGAGTTAACTGCATTTTGAGGATCAATTCCTATATTAACTTTTCAAGCTTGGTCTACTGAATAATTTCCTCACAGTTATGATATAGAATTCTATTCTTATAGAGTATATTCATCAGGAGAAAAGGAGGGAGAACACATAGAGGAAGGATTAAACAGAGCTAAAAATTCTATGTGATATGCTGTTTTAGAGAACACAGTTGGTAGAAACATAACTAGTAAGAAACATAAACTCAGTCAAAACAAGGGTATGGATGGCAGGTGAGTATGGTAAATATTGTCTTCATAGAATGACTTCTTAAATTTGTCTCATACATTGTCTGTTGATATCAGATTCATCTTCATCTCCTTAAGTATACACCTTCACTTAATATAATAAATAGATAAAAATTCAAACAATGCTTTTATAGTTTACTCTAAGATGCTTTCTCTATATGAATTTGATTCCTACCAGGAGACATCCCATGTGATATTTTAAAGACAAGAATAATGCAAATCCAGATTTCTACCATATATATGTTTATTTCCAAAAGAATGATATCAAGTAGGTTTCTTGTAGCAGTGCTT
The DNA here is from genome assembly GCA_021653895.1 of Mastomys natalensis. Lineage (NCBI taxonomy): Eukaryota > Metazoa > Chordata > Mammalia > Rodentia > Muridae > Mastomys > Mastomys natalensis. The sequence continues at coordinate 852,016 of JAJTUV010001328.1, read as the reverse complement.
CATGCCAATGTCCAGTCCTTGGTTTTGTGTGCCCTGGAGCATTTTAATCAGAATATGGCTACCTTTAGCTCCATTTTCTATTCAGCAATGTTTCAGCCATCAAGAGCAGTCTTAGTGTCTCTAGGGACATGGACAGCTTCCTCATCTTCCTCCCTTTACTTGTTAGACCCCTGTACACTGAAATTTCTACATTCAAACCTTGCAATAAAATCATGTGCATACATTTCTCTATTAAATCCTTTCTACACACCAACTAACACAGGGTTTTCCACTATATTAATGCCACACATATGTTGTCCCTGGTTCAGCTCTGTACTCACTAAATCATGCCTGTCCTAAACAAATATTTATGAAATATTTCATAAACATTTTAAATTTTGTTTATGATAGTAAAAAAAAACCTCAGCTGTTTTTAGTTTGGGCTTTTCCTGTAGTACATTGTTTTTAGAGATTATCAGGGAAATTTGTCCATGTTGATTTGTTAAATGAATTTTATCATTCTTTTGGGACAGAGATTTCATGAAACCCTGTGAAAAGAGTTGATTTTACCACATCCTTTTAGAGATTGTATCATATGCAACTTGTACAGAGTGAATGCTATACCTGCTCTAACAAAATGAAATCTGAAGATAGTGATTTATGGTTTCCTGAAGTCTTTATTTAATTCCTATGATATACTCTGTTATCTCTACTAAATCCTTTTATTACAGTTGTTTAGTAGTATATGACTTCTTCATAACTCCTAGAGTTGAAACTGCCACTCAATAGACATAACTTGTAAGTCTAAGAAATAAGAGACAGGAAACTCTTTCCTGAGGACTAGAGGTATTGTATTTTGGTTTTGAAAGAAGGAGAGACTTCTTTTCAAAGGCTTCATCTGCCTGCATGTAGTCTATTATTAAGGCCACCTTAAACATGGCCTTTACAAAAAGCTGCGTGTTTCCTCAACATAGCAATTTTTGGCAGCCTTTTGAAGTAAATTATATTTCTCTCTGCTTATTTCACAACATTGTCCCTTCACCTTTTAAATTAAGTATCACAGTGGTATAAATGCAAAACAGATTAAGTGTCTTTCAGATTGACTGCCCTCTGTGACGCATGGTTGACATTGAAGGTAATTCTGAAGCAAATTTTAATTTGAAAATAAGATATGAGAATTCATTACAAAGAGGATAGGTAGATGATACAGAGGATAAAAAGAATCAACTGACTCAATCTAAGGTTGTTCTGGAAATAGACTGATTTGTTTTTAACATTCTTACTACACTTTTACATGAGTGTCTCTGTGTGTGCACAACTATGTGTGTTTATGTGTTTATGTGTTGTGTGTGTGTGTGTGTGTACAGAGTTGGAGCTCAGAAACCTTAACATGCAAGGGTCTTACCTCTCCCCACATTGACATGTTTTAATATGCAAACAACTGTTTGTGCTCTCTTATCCAGGTAACTCTGGACAACTGACCAGAAATGTCTTTAATTTTTAAGACTGAGTTAATGCTAGCATTTGCCTATTAAAACTGCTTAGGGGATTAGATTAAACAATACATGTGAGGTTTACCAAACATGGCATAGAGAAATTGTTTTTATTATTGTCAGTGTTATTTTTTCACTGTCTTATAAATATGTCTTTATTGATTTGACGTACACACACACACACACACACACACACACACACACACAGAGAGAGAGAGAGAGAGAGAGAGAGAGAGAGAGAGAGAGAGAGAGAGAGAGAGAAGAGAGAGCTACTTACTACTTACCCCAGGGAAGCTACCCATAAGAGACCAAAGTAACCATTACACCCACCAAAGTCCAACTTGGTGAACCAGTGAGTTTTTATTGGGGTAACTACCAAAAATAAGGATAAACAGTTAGTTACAGGAGTGAACACCACTCGAAATACCAGATCTGTCACCAAGAAGCCCACCCAACATGATTAACAACTCAGAATTGTTGCAGCCCTGGGTTTTGTTGCAGTTTGCAGAATATCTCGCTTCTCTTCAGCATGACTGGCCAGAATATTTCCTCCCCCAGCTGTTTCTATTTAACTAGGGAAGGAACTTAGAGAATCATGGAAGTTTCAATTATTTCAGACATGTGACATTTATGTTTATCTCTGGAATCTCATGAACCCACCCTGCCACCTGGAGAGAAAACTTCAATTAGGAGGCAATTGCTCTGTAACACTGAGGAGAAGTAAATCTCAAGAAATGATCAGAATATTTAGAGATTGCCCAAGGTGCCCCCCCCTCTCTCTCTCTCTCTCTTCTCTCTCTCTGTGTGTGTGTGTGTGTGTGCATGTGTTTATCCTTTTCTGCCACAGTCCTTATAGTTCACTAATTCATGACCTCTAGCAAACATTACTGGACTTTTGTCTTGGTAAGGCCCAGTTCTTAGAATATGCTTCTATGACTTCTTATGACCTTGTTACATCCCACTCAGTTTAAATTTGATATGGCATGTGCTACTTAAACTATCTAGAAAATGAAAATAATATATCATTGCCTATCAATGGGAAAGTACAAAAATTAAAAAATACTATGAGCATACTCTATACACCTCTATATAACATTTTAAATGCTAATAATTGACAGACTACTTTCTATGTTGTGTTAGGCAGCTATACATCACCATGAAAACTCCTGAAGATGAACTATTTAAAAAGAGGAAAGGCTGAATTTGCATCCTAGGTTTTGGGGGTTCAGTCCATAGCCACTCATTCCTGCAATTTTGGATTGATGGTGACACAGTCCATATGGTGCAAACAGGTAGCAGAGGGCCTGTTCTCGCTATAGTAGCCCAGAAGCAAAGAGAAAGAGTAAAGGAGAAGACTCCCAATGTCTCTGAAAGGGCACCTACCTCTTTCGAATGGTCCCCACCTACTAAATAAGTTTTATCAGCTCCCAATAGTGCTTTAGGCTTGATAATCAAGCTTTTAACACAGATGCCTTGGGAGGACATTACATCTAAGCTATTCTAGCTAGCCACAAAGGACATGCTGAAATCTCTTCATTTATGGTATCCCAAATGAGTATTAGCATAGAGACAGATAAATTCCATGTTCAAGCCTGGAGGTTGAAGTAGAGAGTAGTTATGAATTATCATAGTATATTTTTCTTTAGAGGTTCTCAACCTGTGAGTTGCAACCCCTTTGAGGGTCAAATGGCCCTTTCACATGTCATATACCCTACACATAAGATATTTACATTATGATTTATAACAGTAGCAAAGTTACAGCTGTGAAGTAACAATGAAAATAGTTTTATGGTTGGAGTTCACTGCAACATGAGGAACTGTATTAAAGGGTCTCAGCATTAGGAAGGTTGAGAATCACTGCTTTAGAGTGACAGAAATGTCTTCAAATTAGATGTTGGTGATTGTATAGAACTGAAAATATGTTAATGAGCACCAAGCGATGTGTTAAACTTAGGTGAACCTATGTATATACTATGTGTATGTAAGCATAGGTATGAAATTCTAAAAAATAAAAATAATTGAACGTTATATATAAACTATGCTTAGATTGGGATATCCTAAGAAGGGTTTTATCTACTATAACTTGTATATTTCAAATTGAAACACTTGGAGTTAAGAATAGCAGAACAACAAGTGGGGAAGAAAGAACTAGAATTGATGTGTAGAAGTGGGTGTTTCTAGGATAAGCTAGAAACCTAGGACAATGAAATCTCCCAGCAATCTATGAGGGTTGCTATAGCTAAAAGTTGTAGCAATGAGGGCTATGGAGCCTGAACTGGCCATTTCCTGTAACCAGAAAAGACTTCCAATGGAGGGACTTGGATACCTACACAGCTACAAAACTTTAGACCCACAATTTGTCCTGCCTACAAGATGTGCGATGGAGCAGAAATTGAGGGAACATCCAACCAATGACTGGCCTAGCTTGAGACCCACGCTATGAGAGAATTCACCCTTTACACTGTTAATAATATTCTGCTATACATTAGCCTAGCATAACTGTCATCTGAGAGGCTTCACCTAGCAACTGATGGAAACTGATGCAGAGACTCACAGCCAAACATTAAAATAAGCTTGGGGGAAGTCTATTGAAGAGGGGGAGGAAGGATTATAGGAGCACCACAAGAAAACTTACAGAATCAACTAACCTGGACACATAGAGGCTCACAGAAACTGAACTGTCAACCAGATAGCGTGCATGGGAATGACCTAGGCCCTCTGCAGATGTAACAGTTGTGCAGTTTGGTCTTCCTGTGGAACTCCTAACAGCAGAAACAGGGGCTGTTGCCTGCTCTGTTGCCTGTCTTTCGATCCCTTTCCCCTAACTGTGCTGCTGTTCCTTGCCACTCACTATAGGAGAAGATCCATCTAGTCCTACTGCAACTTGATTTGCCAAAATGGGTTGATATTCACTGGAGGCCTCCCATTTTCTGAGGAGAAAGGACTGTACTATGGGAGTTGGGGTCGGGAATGGGAAATGAGAGCAAGGGACTGGGAGTTGAGGAGGGAGGGAAAGATGCTATTGGAATGTAAAGTAAAAAAAAAAAAAAATAGCAGAACAACATCTAAATTTACAAACATCTTTTAGACTGTTTTGCAAACCTATCCTACTTCCAGATACAAACCACGCATTATGTTACACGTTATAATCGTGAGGCTCAAGCTTTGTGATTTAGAAAGAATTGAATACAGAAATCACATAAACAAACCCAGAGTGTCACATAGCACCGCCACCTGCTACAGCATTTCATTTACGGCTTCTGAAAGAATCTAAATCAAACAGAGCCATTGCCATTACTAGTCAGACACTTTGATTTCAAAAACACTTTATAATATATACTTGAAATGTCTCAGTGTTACTTGCTGAAAGAGTATTTCAATTTCATCCAAAAGGAAAATAGCAGTGCAAATCATATTTAAAACCACATTGTTGAAGCAAATTTAGTTTCTGCATTAAGCAAGGAACACAGGATGTCTCTTCAAGCTGGACGTGGCTCACAAGACAGTTTCCCCATGCTCCAGAGTTTCCAGAAAGAATTTAGGTCTGGTTGAAACAAGCTGATTTTAAAATGGGTCCCCTCCTCCCTTTTCTGTTCTTCTTTTTCTCATTTTCTTTTCTATTAACAGGATTTTGCTCCATAGCCTACACCAGGCTTTGAGTAAACCAGAAGATGTTGGTCAAAGGACATAACTTCTCATTGAGGTGGGATAGGAGAGTTATTCTCCTGATAAGAAAGAAGGCAACAATCTACTGATAAGAAAAGAAAGAAAAGAAGAAATTGTAGGTATGTTGATCATGCTATGTAGTCACTTCATAGAGTTTATGTTTATCAAAACAAGCCCTACGCTGAGCCAGGACCATGGCAGCAAACACTTCAGCTCTACTTCCTAAGTTACAGACTCCTGAAAAAAGAGAATTTCCTCCTGCAAGTTGTCCTCTGGCATTCATACCACTGCCAAACCACATGCATCCTAAATAAATAAATGTAATGAAAAATCCATCATACTATATTTACTAATTCCATATTTTAATTTGTCAACTATACATCATTAAAGTTGGGGGAAAGGAAAAAGAAATCACTCATTAAAAAATGAAAGTCAACAATGTCAAATACATTGTAGAGAGCCGCTATGCGCTGCACCTGAAGATGGTGCTGGCTGAGATTGCTCCTTGTGGTAAACAAGTCCTCATTTGGCTATGGAGCTGTGCAGGGGCAGGGAATGGTCATACGTGGACGTATGGAGAGATGATACGTGGCATATGCTCATTGGCCTCTGCTTAGATATAAGCCTGGTCCCCGGGGTAGGTGGGGCCGCCACCACCAGAAAGCTACAATCCTGAGTAAACTGCCTTGAGAAGGAACCTTGTTGTCTTGCGTCTAATTTCCTGCTGGCCAGGAAGGGCGCTGGACAATACATATCAACTGATTTTATACTTCTGTTTTTGTGGGACTGTGTAAGGGTATCCTGGTTCTTGGCTGGGCATGGGCCTAGAACCCCAAGACTCCAAGGGAGAAATGGCAGCAGTTTGGCCACGTCCCCAGAACCCAGGGTCCTGACATGCAGTCTAGTCTCTATGGACCTACATTGTTCAATCACATAGGCCATTACAGCCCCTCCCAAAGTGCACAGGTAGAGGGTGTGACTACAGGCCTCAGGCCCTAGAGATTTACATACTAATGAAGGTCAGAGGGCGGAGCCAATTAAGCATTCCTCCCCAGACTCTTCCCACTTCTTCCTCCCTATTTAACTCAGGTCTGCCCTGAGTTTGGGGGTGGGGGGTACATCCAGATCCATCCACCACCCACCATAAAAATAAACCCTTTTGGAACCTTAGACTTTCTCTTGCATGTGGGACTCACTGCCTGGGAGCCTCCAGGACTCCTCCTCAGCTGTGGCCCCTTTTCCCACAGTTTTCAAAAGTGCAAAATAATAAAATGAAATAATTATATTAAAACTTTGTCATCTTTTAAGTCACTAAATTTGTAATTTGCTAAGCAGCTGGAACCCAAGAACATTTGAAATGCTAAGAATTATTGTTCTTATTTTGAAAATAAAATAATAAAGTTTTTTGGAAGTACTTGGGTGACTTGATATTTAATTCAAAGAAACAAAACTAAACTCAGAATATAAAGCCACACCAAATGAATATTATTCATGTGCTTTTTCTTACAAGGTCTTTATGTTAGGGTCTAGGAAAATTGTTCAGTTGTTAAGAGAGCTTGCAGCGTAATCATGAAGACCTGAGTTCAGATCTCAAATTTCACTTAAGCTAAGCTTACAACAAAATTCCAATAATGTTAGGTCTGACAGACCTGAACACACATAGGTGTGTTCCCTCAAACAAATTGCATAGAAACTCTGTTTCCTCTGTCTCTCTCTGTCTCTGTCTGTCTGTCTGTCTGCCTGCCTGCTGTCTGTCTCCCTCTCTCCCTCCCCCTCCCTCCCTCTCTCCCCCTTTCCCCCTCTTCCCCTACCTCCCTCCCCTTCTCCCTCCCCCTCCCTCCTCCCTCCTCCTTCACCCCCCTCACATACACACACAAACACACACACACACACACACACACACACACACACACCAAGACACACACACACACACAGAAGTAACATTTATTTATTCTCACTACAGATGCAGACATGAAGACTCCTATTCCCTACCACATGGAGCTTACTCCATGGAAGGAAAAAAATCTAAGATATAGATTAAATATTGAGTTTGCTTTAAATTCGAAAAAATGACATAATTGACCTAAGGCTAGATAATGCCCATGAATGATGCTTTCTGTCCTGGCTCAAGGGCTTGTATCAGTGTTCTAGACCAGTAGAGAAACAAAGCAATAGTGTCTTTCAGTTTCTTGCCAAATCTTGTCAAGGACTAAACAGTGTGAAACAGCCAGTGACCAAGTCATTCCTGGTTTGTGATAAAGAATAGCAACTATTGTCATCTTTTTCAAGCAAGGAACACCCAAAAAGGACTCAGATATAAATTGTCAGGCCAAGTAAATGAGTGCTTTAGCTTTTTCCTTTTAAAGATTATAGCATTACTCACTTTTAGATCTACAGGAATAGAATGAATGAAAAACTTTATAATGCAGGTTCCAGGGCAGTCTCTTTTTAGCTACCCACCATTTTTCTTCATTAATATAGTTTAATGGAATAAAGCTAGCCTTTTTATTCATCCACATTTTTCTCATTAACTTTTAAGGAATTAACAAAATGGAACCCTTTAAATTTCAGGATAAAGACAGTGGAAACTTAGCTTGGGAATGAGAGTATATTGGCTCATCTCTCCTATGGCATTTCAGTCACACTATAACTGACTAAATATCATTATTAATAATTTCTAGATTGTTATCACATGTTACTCTGCAAAGATCTCAACTTTACTTGTCTCTGAATTTTTAGTTTTGTTTTGTTATTGGATATTTTTATATGCCTTGCTAACTAGTCATTCTGCCCCTCTACAGAAGACTATTTCATTATTTCACTGGCAAAATGTATAAGAGCAACAAAGTACTTAGCAATAGTATCATTTATATTTTCTCCTGACCTTGAACAACATTATTTTTTAGAGGTAAATGATAGAAACAGAGACAAAATGTCGAAACTCACAACCAAGTTCATGAGCAGCACATATGGGATCTCATAAAACACACAGGGTTGCTAGTAGGCATTATGAGAGCCTGTGGCTCTGTTTGTTTCTGTTTCCCTCTTCCTCTGACTATTTGCCTTTCAGACCTGTGTGTGTGTGTGTTGTGTGTGTGTTTGTGTTGTGTGTTTGTGTGTGTGTTTGTTGTGTCTGTTTGTATGTCTGTTTGTATGTCTGTTTGTGCGTGTGTGATGTGCTGTTTATTGCTCTTCTTTGCCTTTCATTCTCTTTGAGCACTCACCCACGTTCTTTCTTGTCTTCACAGCCTTCACTACTTGATCACTCTGAGAGTAAAAAGGCTTCCCATCTCCGTTTGAGTGCCCTTATGTTCAGCTGTAACCACATAAGCAGCCCTATCATTTTTTTCCTTCTGGGTAAGAGACTCTTTCATCTTTATTCTGTCAGTACTGTGGCTAACATAACTTTGGGAAAAAACAAGACTGCTCTTATTTAGTAAAACGTGGAATTCGTATTATATAAATGTGATTATTCACTGTGTTTTGGATGATGCAGTGCACTGTAATAGAGTAATAATGAGAAACTACATATTTTATGTAATTATAGATAAAGGAAGACATAATTACATAGGTTTTTTTCCATTGTTTTAATAACAGTAAATTATCATGTTTATTCATAATAGCTACTCAGAACCAGGTGCTGGACAAAGTACCCCCTCCTTCCATTGCTTCACCCACATGCAAAACACACATACTCTTTTGATTCTTAAACTCTGTGTAGTGTTATTTTCATTCCTGTTGTACAGGAAAATCTGAACTGGAGTGGGTATAAGCATGATGTTCAAAGTTACACAGACAAGACGTGTGTGTCAGACCTGAAAGTAGAGTCAAGGTGGCCGGTCTGTGCTCCCAAAGTCATTGTGCCAAATCTCTTAGTGTTTATTTCTCAGTGATATTTCAAAAACAATTACAAGTTGCATGATTATTGATGAGGGCATCACACCTTATTCTTTCATCTGCTCAACAAAAACTGTAGGAAATCAAAATTTATACTGTTTTATTAATACCATGTCACACGATAAAACATTTTATGGCTCTTTGGCTCCTTTCAATATACCCTTTAAAAGACATGCTTCTAGTTTCAAGATTAATTTTCAATGAGGGGTGAGAAACATTTCTAAGTAATGTTCGGTGTTTTGCAAGTTAATTCATTCAATTGGAGAGCAATTGGTTTTTGGTACAAGCCTATTATAAACTCCTAGACTGACAATTGTAAACTTTACACTGAGAGAAAAATAAAGACTTACTGTACTGTAAACTGTATGTTTTCTGGAAATCATATAAGTGGTATTTTCCTTCAAAAAAGTAACAAATTTTTTCTACAGATATTGCTAATTTAATTCACAAAAAGCTGTCTATAATTTGATTCTGATTATATTTATTATATTATTCTTCAACATTTAAAAAATAAGCCAAGACGATTGATATTTATTTTCTTCCTCAATTTTATTTATAAACTGAAACAACAAAAACCAATAAATTAATATATTAAGAAATCTCTGAATTTTCCACCTGTATTAAGTTAATAATCACCATGAAACCATAATATACTAAATAAGAAGCTAGGGTTTTTATCATTTACTTTGTAATATTGGGTGCCCTTTTGACATTAAAAAAAAAAAAAAAAAAAAAAAAAAAAAAAAGCTGGGCAGTGGTGGCGCACACCTTTAATCCCAGCACTTGGCAAGCAGAGGCAGGCAGATTTCTGAGTTCGAGGCCAGCCTGGTCTACAGAGTGAGTTCCAGGACAGCCAGGGCTACACAGAGAAACCCTGTCTCGAAAAAAAAACCTAAAAAAAAAAAAAAAAAAAAAACCAATTACAAACAAGATTGTATGTGAGAGAGAACTTAGTTCCCAAGTGGGTTAATGATTTCAATTTTGAGTCATGGTTTAAACTTTTTTCTTTTGTTTTTCTCTCATATATTACATCCAGACCACAGTTTTCCCTTCCTCCTCTCTCTGCACTTTCTCCCTCCCATCTCCCTTCTTCCCCATATAGTCTTCACTTACTGCTTGTCCTCAGAAGAGAACAGGCCTCCCAGGGAAGTCAACCAAACACTGCATAACAATCTACAATAGACCGGGCATATACCATCACATCAAGGCTGGACAAGTCAACCCAGTAGGAAGAAAATGGTACCACAAATAGGCAAAAGAGTCACAGACAGCTCCCATTCTCACTGTAACGATTCCTACAAGAACACCAAGCTACTCAGCCTTAACATATATGCAGAAGACCTAGGTCAGATCTCTACAGGCTCCCTGATTTCTGCTGCAAGTCGCCATGAGTCCCAGTCAGTTGATTCTGTGAGTCTTTTTTTCCTGTTGTCCCTGACCCCTCTGATTCCACCAATCCTCCTCCTCTCCTTCCTCCTCCTCCTCCTCCTCCTCCTCCTCCTCCTCCTCCTCCTCCCTCCTCCCTCTCCTCTCCTCCTCCTCCTCTCCTCCTCCTCCTCCTCCTCCTCTCCTCCTTCCTCTCGTCCTCCTCCTTTCTCCTCCCATCTTAGGGACTTCTGCAGCTCTGCCTAATGTTTGGCTGTGGGACTCTGCAACTGCTGCCATCAGTTGCTGCCTGAAGTCTCATTGGAGATGACTCCACTAGGCTCCAGTCTCAGAACACTGCAGGTAGGATTAAGTGTAGGCTGTAGGTTTGGTGGCTGGGTTGGTGTCCCAATCCCTACACTTGAGGCCTTGCCGGGTTACAGAAGATGGCCAGTTCAGGCTCCATGTCCCCTATTACTAGGAATCTTTGCTAGAGTTACATTAGTAGATTTCATGGAATTTCCATTACACTAGTTCAACCTTGCCCCTGAAATGCCCTCCCACCACTTCGAGTGTTTCTTCAGTATTTTCTCCCTCTGTACTCCACCTGATCCCTCTGTTCATAAACTCATACACCCCAAGACTACCCATGAGGGTTATTCTCTTTCCCCTTCCAGAGAGATCCTTTTGTACCTGCTTAAGCCCTCCTTGTTACATAGCCTCTCTGGGTCTGTGGACTGACTTACTTAAAGCTAATATCACTCATAGATGAATTCATACCATGTTTGTCTTTCTGGAGCTGGGTTAATTCACTTGGGGTAATTTTTTTTCTTGTTCCATTTGCCTGAAAATTTCATGATGTCATTATTTTAAACAGCTGAATAACACTCCATTGTATAAATATCACATTTTCTTCATCCATTCTTTGGTTGAGGGACATCTAGGTTGTTTCCAGTTTCTGGCTATTACAAAGAAAGCTGCTGTGAACATAGATGAGCAAATGTCTTTCATGGTTATTTATATATTTGAATACAGCCCTCTGTTAGATATAGGATTGGGGTAGATCTTTCCCTATTCTGTAAGCTGCTCTTTTGTCCTATTGACAGTATTGTTTGCTTTACAGAAGCTTTTCAGCTATTGGTGTTCTGTTCAGGAAGTTGTTTCCTTTGCCAATGAGTTAAAAATTATTCCTCACTTTCTCTTCTGTCAGAACGAGGGTATCTGATTTTTTGTTGAAATCTTTGATTCACTTGGATTTGAGTTTTGCAGAATGATAGATAGGTATCAGTTTGAATTCTGCTGTATGCAGACATCCAGTTAGACTAGCACCATATGTTGAAGATGATTCTTCTATTGTATATTTTTTTGTTTCTTTATAAAAAAGAATCAAATGTCCATTGGTGTGTGGATTTATATCTGCATCCTTGATCTGATCCTGTTGATCAGCATGTTGGATTTTACGCCAATACCATGCAGTTTTTACTACTACAACTCCTTGGAAGATTTTTTTTTTTTTTTTATTGTATAGGATTGTTTTAGCTATTCTGGATTTTTGTTTATTTGTTTTGTTTTCTATATGAATTTGAGTATTATTATCTTAAGGTCTGTAAAGAATTGTGTTGGAATTTTGATGACAATTGAGTTGAATACATAGGTAACTTTTAATAGGATGGTCATTTTTACTCTGTTAATCCTACCAATCCATAAGCATGGGAGATTATTTCCATCTTCTGATATCTTCCTCAATTTCTTTCTTTAAAGATTTGAAGTTTTTATTATATATACCTTTCACTTTCTTGCTTAATTGCTCCAAAATATTTTATATTATTTGTGCCTATTGTGAAGGGTGTTGTTTCCCTGATTTCTTTCTCAGCTTGTTTGTCATTTGTATATAGGAAGGTTACTATCTTTTTTGAGTTAATCTTGTATCCAGCCAATTCACTTGAAGGTATTTATCGACTTGGAGTTCCATGGTAGAGGAAGTTTTTGGAGTCACTCACACATACTATTATATCATTTGTGAATAGAGATACTTTATGTCTTTGTTCCCAATTTGTATTCCCTTGATCACCTTTAGTTATTTTATTGCTATAACTAGAACCCCAAGTACTATATTGAGTAGATATGGAAAAAGTGGAAAGCCTTGTTTTGTTCCTGATTTTAGTGGAATTACTTTCAGTTTCTCTTCATTTAATTTGGATGTAGGGTACAGGCTTGCTGTAAATTGACTTTATTATGCATAAGTATGTGCCTTGTATCCCCAATCTTGCCAAAGCTTTTATCATGAAGGGTGTTAGAATTTTTAAAAGTATTTTCAGTATGTAATGAGATGATCATGTAGGGTGTTTTTTTCAGTTTGTGTATATGGTAGATTACATTGACAGATTTTTATATGTTGAGCCATCCCTGCATCTCTGAGATGAAGCCTACCTGATCTTTTTGATGTTATCTTGGATTCAGTTTTCAAGTATTTTATTAAATATTTTTTGTATCAATGTTCATGAGGGAAATTGGTTTGAAATTCTCTTTCTTTGTTGAGACTTTGTGTGGATTAGTTATCAAGGTGACTGTGACCTCATGAATTTAGCAGTGTTCCTTCTATTTTAATTTGTGGAATAATTTGAGGAACATTGGTATTTGGTATTCTTTGAAAGTCTGGTAGAATTTTGCACTAAACCCATCTGGGTCCAGGAATTTTTTTTTTTCTTTTTGGTTGATTGGGAGACTTTTTATGATTGCTTCCTGCCTCTACTTTTTTAGTAGTTACAAGTTTATTTAAATTGTCTATTTAATCTTGATTTAAATTTGGTAAGTAGTATATATTGAGAAAATTGTTCATTTTCTTTAATTTCTTTTTATTTTGTGAAGTACAAGTTTTTATAGTATGACCTAATGATCCTTTGAATTTCCTCCATGTTTATTGTTATGTCTGCCTTTTCATTTCTAATTTTTCAATTTGTATAGTCTCTCTATGTCTCTAGTTAGACTGGATAAGCATCTGTCTATATTGTTGATTTTCTCAAAGAACCACCTCTTTGTTTCATTGATTCTTTGTGTTTTTCTCTTTGTTTCTACTTTATTGGTGTCAGTTGGACTATTTCCTGCCATCTATTCCTCTTCAGAGTTTGTTTCTTTTTGTTCTAGAATCTTCAGATGTGCTTTAAATTCCTAATATGAAATTCTCCAATTTCTTTGTAAATGCATTTAGTACTATGACCTTTCCTCTTAATAATGCTGTTTTCAGTACTTAGTAAGTGTTGTGTATTCTTTTGTATTGAATTCTAGAAAGTCTTTAACTTCTTTCTTTATTCCTGCCTTGATCTGGAAGTTACTCACCAAGTAGTTGTTCAATTTCCCTGTTTGTAGGCTTTCTGTTTTTTCTCTTCTTGTTGATATCCACCTTTAATCTGTAGTGGTCTGATAAGATATATGTGATGATTTTAATTTTCTTGTATCTATTGAGACTTGCTTTGTGACCAATTTGTGTTTAATCTTTGAGAACAGTCTATGAGGTGCTGAGAAGAAGGTATCTTCTTTTGTTTGAATGAAATGTTCTGTAGATGTTCTCAAATGCTAGGTCCATTTGAGTCACAATGTCTGTTTAGCATCATTATTTCTCTCTTAGATTTTGTCTGGATGACCTGTCCATTGGTGAGAGTGGGGTACTGAAGTCTTTCACTATGTATGAGGTTTGATGAGTGATTTAATGAATGTTTCTTTCATAAATGTGGATGCTCTTAGATTTGGGGCACAGATATTAAAAGAACTGAGATGTCATCTGGTTGAGTTTTTCCTTTGATGAGTATGAAATGTCCTTCTCTTTCTATTCATTTTAGTTGCTTGTCTATTTTGATAGATATTAGAATATTTATACCAGTAGAATAGATAAGCCAACATGTTTCTTGGGTTCCTTTGCTTTAACAAATCTTTTCAAACTCTTTATTCTAAGATAATGTCTATCTTTGATCTTGAGGTGCACTCCTTGTAGGCAGCAGAAGGGTCCTCTCTCTGTATCCATTCTGTTAGCCTGTTGTCTCTTTATTGGGGAATTGAGTCTATTGATATTGAAAGATATTAAAAGATATTAATGACCAATGATTATTAATTCCTGTTGTTGTGTTGGTGATGGGAGAGGTGTGTGTGTGTGTGTGTGTGTGTGTGTGTGTGTGAGATACCTTTCTTTTGGGTTTGCTAGTATGATATTATTTATTGTCTGTGGTTTAGTAGGCTACTTTGTCTTTTCCCCTTGCAATTTTTAATACTCTTTCTTTCGTTCTGTGCTTAGTGTTTTATTATGTGGCAGGAAGAATTTTATTTCCTGGTCCAATCTCTTTAGTGTTCTATAAGCTTCTTGTACCTTATAGGCATCTCTTTCTTTAGGTTAGGAAAATTTTCTTCTATAAATTTGTTACATATATCTTCTGAGTTTTTGAACTGGTATTTTTCTCCTTCTTCTGTTCCTATTATTTTTAGATTTGGTCTTTTCAGAGAATCCCAAATTTCCTGGGTTTGGTGTTAGAAATTTTTTAGATTTAACATTTTTTGACCTATGAGATGAATTTTATTTCATCTACAACCCTTGAGGGTATCTTCTATCTTTTATAGTCTGTTGGTGATACTTGCATCTATAGTTATTGTTCACTGACTCAGATTTTCCATTTCCAGAATTTCCTAATTTCCTCCTTTGTGTTTTCTTTATTGCTTCCATTTTCATTTTCAGGTCTTGAACAGTTTTGTTCATCTGTTTATTTTTTTTCTTTTATTTTTCTGTATTCTTTAAGGGATATACTGACTTCTTCCTTTTTTAATTTGTCTTTTCCTCAATTTCTTTAAGAGATTTTTTTTCCATTTCCTCTTTAAGGTCCTTCATCACATTCATGAAGTTTGTTTTAAGGTCATTTTCTTGTGCTTCAGCTGTATTGAAATGTGACCTTAATACTTGCATGTAATTTAAACAGTATAAAGGCAAAAAAGGAGGAGGAAGGATGGGATAGGGGATTAATGGGTGGGGGGAAATGGGAAAGGGAGATGGCATCTGAAATGTAAATAAATAAAATATCAAATAAAAAATATTCAGGTCTTGCTATCATTGAATAGCTGTGCTCTGGTTGTGTCATATGGCCCTGACTGTTGTCGATTGTGTTCTTATACTGGTATTTGGCTTTGAGATGATTAATGAGCTCTAGGTGCTGATTTTGAATTTCTTGTTGTTGGATGGGTGTTTTGTCCATTGGTTTCTGTTTCTGCTTTGGGCTTTTATTCTTTTTCACCTGGATATCTGGTGGCCAGCACGACCACCTAATCAGTATCTCTGACCAGGTTGGAGCTGGACTTCTAGGGGCTATCCTGGCCTTTGGTGCAGCTGGGGTAGAAAGGGGGTGTCTCTGTTCTTCTGACTGATGTAACTGGCACTTGAACAGCTGAAGTCTTCCAGAGTTGGGTAATAGTGGCCTAGCAATAGGGAAGACATTGAGGGATGGAAGGGCAGTGGAATTGGTATTTGGGACCGAATCTAGGGAGTAGGGCAGTTTAGCTGACAGGTAGGTCACTCACTTTTTCTGACTATTTGTGGCCTGTACCAGAGCAGGGGAAGTCCACCAGAGTTGAGAGCAAGGCCCTAGCCATGCAATGGGCAGTGAGGTAGTAGTGGAATGGGTCTTTGTGACTGAGTCTAGGCAGTGGGGGAAGTTCTGCTAGTAGACTGGTCATTCACCTATTTTTCAGGTTACTAAGACACAATTTCTCTTTCATATTATAAGGAATAACTATATAATTTAAAACAAAATTTTTTATTGGATATTTTACTTACATTTCAGATGTTATCCCCTTTCCCTATTTCCCACATCCAGAACCCCCCTATCCCATCCCCCCTCCTCCTGCCTCTATGAGGATGTGCCCTCACCCATCCACCCACTCCACCTCCCCTCCTTTGAATTACCCCCACACTGGGGTATCCAGCCTTCACGGGGAGCAAGGACCTCCTCTCCTACCTATTCCTGACAATGCCATCCTCCCCTATGTATACAGCTGGAGCCATGGGTCCCTCCCTATGTGCTCCCAGGCTGGTGGTTTAGACCCTGGGGGCTCTGCTTGGTTGGTATTGTTGCTCTCCCCATGGGGCCACAAACCCCTTCAGCTCCTTCAGTCTTCTCTCTAACTCCTCCATTGGGAACCCCATGATCAGTTCAATGGTTAGCTGTGAACATCCATCTATAAAGCAGAATTTCTTAATGTTTGTGGTATCCTCTGCCTTCTACATCGAGTCCCACCTTGTCTATATAGTTCTATAAGGAGAATTGTAATCTGAATCTAGTTTCCAGAAGGCCCCTCCAAGAAACCCTTTGTTTACCAATGTCACTTCCCCACAGGGCAAGACTGGACAGAGTAAAGTCCTAGGTTATTGATCAGAGGACTCTGGGTCTGAGACTTCCAGAGAAAATCTCTGGAGAATGAGGACTCATTTTAAGACATTAAACACACACACACACACACACACACACACACACACACACACACACACTTACAAAAGGGTCTGCTTCTTTACAGAGTCAACTACACCTCTGCAGACTCAAATGACTCTCAGTTACCAGCAACCAGGAAGGTCTTGTCCTTTGCTGAAGAATCCTGGGTCAGCACTAGACAACCTAGTCAGCTATAGGATTCACATACAAATACACTCAGTCTCTCCACTCACAAAGTGCTGGCACCACACTGACACCAGTTACTCTCTCTTCCTGCCCCACAACTCATTAATGAATTCTAAGACAACAAGGGCATCTTCTGGGAAACAGGTTCACCTGAAGAAGCAAAGCAAAGCAGCAGAAACAACTGGAAGTCAAAGGAAATGACAGTTCAGGTTGTAAAGTGCTTGCCCTGCAATAGTAAGAATTTGATTTCAATCCCCAGACTTCACTCAAGAAAGCCTTCTTTGTAATCACAGCACTGGCTGAGATATCTGGATCTCAGTGGCCCATCATCCTACACTATTTGGTAGGCTAATGAGAGAGACTCATTCTATCTTAAAATCATGTCAGCAGTGCCTTAGGAATTACATCTTTGGTTGGTCTCTGGTCTCCACAGGAAAAGATGTGTTTAGAACCAGATGGTGATGTCTTTTTCTTGTAACACCAGAATTTAAGGGGTCAATGAAGAATTGTAATTTCAAAGTCAGCCTGATCTAAGATGTGGCTCCCTACAGCCAAAGAATAACAAAAAAACTCCTTTCCAAATCCCACCAAAACAGTCAAGATTTCTTGGAGAGCTTGCATTCCAGCAGTCTCTCACTATTTGTCAGTATAGCCAGTCAGAGCTAAATTCCAGAGCTCCTGTTAATGCAGATGACACCCTGGGTGATGGGATATCCAAGACGGGCTGTGTGTTCTGGGTCCCCAAGGACAGCTTGGGCGTGGCTTTCAGAGAGGTGGGTAGCCAGGGTTGGGAGGAGTCTAGGGCTGGCGCTAAGAACCAGAAGTCTCCCTTAGAAGGACTAATTGGTACAGAGGGCTCGTAGCTCCTATGAAGGCTGGGCTGGAACAAACTCTGAGAAAGTCCAGGGAGTGGAGGGCTGAGGTCAGGTTCTCCAGATCTGTGATACACGCTGTGACGCACAGCCCCAGCAATGCAGGGCAGAGCCTGGGCATGGCTGGTGACCGTGCTGCTGATGCTCCTGGTCGCGGGAGAAGGCCAGCAAGGTAGGTGGCTGAAGAGGGCACATAGAGGCACTGCCTGAAGCTAAGCGTTAGGACCAGCTTTGCAGCTGAATCAGTGGCGTTCCCCTGACCTGCCACCTTCTAGATGCCTTTCTCAGCCAGCTGCTCCTGGAATTCACTTTAAACTCAGGTTGCTCGAACTTCTTTTTGGAATCTCTTGGTCCTGTTTTCGTTTCTTTTGTTCCGTGCAGATCCCTTGATCTTTAAACTCCTTTAATTTGCTGCAAGAACCTTTGCCAAATCTGCAAGATACCATACCGGAAAGTGGATTCGAATTAGTTAGAAACTAATGACCGCCACTCCCAGGCCACCTCTGGAAACAATTGGTGAAAGTTGCTTCACAAAGTACAGCACTGGGCTAGTATTGCATACAACGGCTTTCCCAACATTTTGTATAGCCAGTTTCCTGCCGCGAAAGGGAACTTGATGGGAAGGAAATCCTCTCCTACTTCATGAAAACATGACAGAGAAGTGTTTAGCAGAGTGACGTCAATGACACAAAAAAGAACTACATCTTTTTACCTTTCTGAGCATCTTTGTGATCTTACCGATAGGAATATTAAGCAAAAGGTCACTTAGTCTTGTAAGTCAGACTTTTTTTTTTCAGGAAGAAAATGATGTTCACATTTATCTGTAGCTTGAAGAAAACCCACATGCTTCACTTCTAAAGGTTGAAGATATAATTATCTTGGTACCTTCATGTCAATCTTGAGCAATTTTATTAACATGTGTGGCCTGAAAAAGCAGGAGTGAGAAACAGACATTTCCCACGTGAATAATAATAATAATAATAATAATATTATCATCGATACTTGATTTATTTCTAGAAATGTATTTTCTTAACCAGGTGGCATTCATCTGTGGCTTCTTAGGTTTGTTAAATTTAATAGATATTCAGACAAAGCTTTTCTTAAACTAACATGATAGTTTTAAATATTCATAGGCAGGACAGGGTGACTGGATCCAGGTGTCTAGTGTCTAAAAAGCTGATCAGTCATTACCATACCGGTCGTCTTAAAGCCATTTTTTTAAAATCATTATTACTGTAAATCTCTGAATTTTTTCTTCTAGTTTTTTTTAAAATAAACTATAGTATAAATTTTAATCAAGTGTAGTCAACACTTTGTTGACTACATGACAACATTCTGTTGGAGAACTTTATAACTTATATCTTGAGGATATTCTCAAGCCCATTATTTAATGAACTTTCCTATCTTCCTACCTTTCTATTCCATAGAAGGAATGCCATTAAGAATTTCTAGAACTCATGAACCAAAAGTACTAATTATGCAGCCATTGTGTTTCCAGAAAATGCTTCTAAATATATTTATTATTATACTCTAATATTAAGAAAGATGTTTCTAAGTTTACTGTAAATCATATTAACAACTCTACTGGGATGGTGAGTGACCATACAGATCACTCACCTAAAGTGTGCTATGATTTTCGTATATCCACAAATATGTACAGCTATTTCATAGTCAAAAGTAACCACTATTCTGCTTTTTGTTTTAGGTATTTGTCTAGCCTGTGCATTTTAATAAACGGGATCATTATTAAAGGAACCTTTTTCACATAATAATGTTTTAAAGATGTACCATGATACAGTATGGATCAGAACTTTATTTTTAAGGTTGAAAAGTATTCAACTCTAAAGAAACCGTTCATTCTGTGCATGCATTTTTCTGTCAATGGATTTATTTGCTTCTTTCTTTCTGCTTTTACAGATAACGTTGCCACGGGCATTTCTATATAAGTGTTTGTATGAACACGTGTTTTTATTTTTACCCAGGAAGAAATTTACTGTGTCAGAAGTCATCTATGGTTAACTATGTTCAGAATGGGTAGTGTCTTCCAAGAGTGGCTGCACTGTATTGTATTCCTATAGCACATGTCAGTTTCAATTCATTCATGTACATGCTAGCATTTGGAGTTACCTGACATTTTGATTTTAGCCAACCTAGTGGATGTCAGCTCACATACTACCTTGTGGCTTGGTTTATATTTCCCTGGTGGTTAAAGATTCTAGGCATGTCTTATTCATTTGTATATTGACATTTCCATGTTTCTTTGGAAAGAGCCCTACTTAGATCTTTGCCCTTAAAAGTTCTTAGGTTTTGTTGTTGTTGTTGTTGTTGATGATGATGATGATTTATAGTTGTTTGCATGAGTTAGAAGAAATTTTCTTATTGTCTGTATAAGATGCAACTATTTTCTCATTTTGTTCAGTGGATTATCCTTTTGTTTTCAGTACCCTTTGCAGTGCAAAATTCTCAGATTTTCTGGAGACAAGGTTATACTATAAAGCCTATGCTTGCCTGAAACATTTACTCCTCCTCTTCAGCATGTGGGGTTACAGGCATGTACCAACATACTGAATTTAAATCTTTAATTTTTGATGAAGTTTGATTTCTATTTGATTAATGTTTTAACATAGTCTCAACTAATTCTTAGCTTTAGAGAATTATGATCTGCTTATTGTAGTAAACCCAGAAAGCAATGCATTACATGTAACAGACAGTGAACACCCATTTGCATATGCTGCCACTATGGACCCACATTTATAACCTGACACATTCTCTGAAATTATTTGAAATCCAAGTATTGCAGATCTTAGTTGACCTAAATCACAGCAGAACATAGATGAACAAACAGTAATGTAAATTTACATGAAATTTTGTTGGGGGGAAATATACTGAGACTTTTCTAAAAAGCATGTGAGTCATGATGTTGATGACTCTGACAGATTTGCAGTTATTCCTTCAGTACTGGACAAAGATAATCTTGTCCTTACATGAGAGCCTAAACATCATCACAGTGCTTACTTAACTGTATAACATATTTTAGAGCCAAGACCAGAATTTTGCTTGCTTTTGGGACTTTTTACTCCCGCTGGGTTTGCCTCATCCAGCCTTGATATGGGGGAGATGTTTAGTCTTATTGCAACTTGATATGCAATGTTTGGTTGATATCCCTGGGAGGTCTGTCCTCTTCTAAAGACAGAAGCACTAAATCATATTCTCTAATAGATAAGAGAAGAATAAACCAACAAAAATGACTTTTAAAAGTATGTTTTTTCCTTACTAAGACTTTTTAAACTTTCTACTCAACATTCCTTAAGTGACAAACATTTTGAAAAGATATTACGAACTAATATAAAAATAGGAACCATTATTAATTTTATTTACTAAGAGCTTTTCTCTAAAATAAAATAAGTGAAATAAAATTCTTATTTAAATATTATATATTCCTCCAATACTAGGAATGTCCCACAAAGATGTTCACTATAATTATTCCTTATGCTGCTTTGGATTAAGGAACATTATTTAAAGCAGGAAAATAAGAAGAAATGTGAGGACCATAAGTGATCTGAAGGAGAAGTACTACATAGAATTAAAATAGATCCATGGGTTGGGAAAAATCACTCAGTTTTTATAACACTTGTTATGCCACTGTGACAACCTGAGTTCAGATGCCAATGACCCATTATAAATACCTCAAAACATGCCTGCACAATATGCTAACGTGGATGTACATATCACACATGCATACAAGACAGAATATGAACTTACTTTAACCTAATGAAAACGATATTGGAGATAATAGATCACAAAAAAAAATTTCAGTAATTCATGTAAATCCTATCGCTATTATAGTTTAACATAACATATTTAATTTTTAACCACCCACAATGTTCTTACATGGAAAGATAGTAGAATTCTTTTAAAATTAAATGAAATATTAGTATATCTACATATATATGTATATATTCATATATATGAAGATATTTATCTAATGCTTATAGTTTGTAATTATCAAAGTTATTAGAATTATCAAGGTAAAATTCTTCCTAGAAAATGCACATCTATGGAGAAACAAAGTCCTTGAGGTGACACTAAAATCATATAGTAAACAGAAGAAACTTATGGGGTAGGCACAATTGCAAAAAATAACAGCATTTAAAAAAATTAGTTGAGCATATTGCATTCTGCTATCTGGCAGAGGTGGACTTTTAATGCCTACCTTAGAGAAAGTTCATTCAAGAAAGGTCAGTAATGGCATTTAAATCCAGACAACTGAGCCCAAGAGGAAACCTAGTAGTATGGTGACTTCTGGCCACTATAAACACATCTTAACCCGAGAGCACTAAGCTCTGTTCTTCTCTCAGCTCAAGTCAAACGAAAAATAAAAACATCAAAGCTTCAGTATCTTAGAATCACACTGTGACAAGATTCAAGTTGCTTATTGCATCTTTAGAATGTGCAAGCTTAGTCATCTTTGACGTGCTAGGAGTCCCTGATATTCTGAGACCCTTTTGTGTATGTGTAACAGTGAGTTTATTTGCTTGCTTTTGGAGGAAGAATAAAATATTAAGCATAGACTTAACTATGCTGGTGAACAGAACACATGGCATAAAAATTCTCACCTTTCTGTCTAGCTCAAGAGTGCTCTCCTGGGGGCCACCAGTTTCTTCAGAGTCCTTACAGAAGCGTCCACTTTGACACAGTCTATCTCCAGTATTCAGCAGCTCAAGACCTGATCTGTGACCATTCTCTCACCCCTGGATGGTACCGATTTCTCATCTTTGACAGACCTGCTGAGATGCCAACCAAATGTGTGGAGGTACTTTTTCCCTTACTGACATGTTATATTCATTTTATTAGATAAATTTAATTTGAAATATTTCCTTAATACCTACTTTAATGATAATGGCTATGATAGTAATGGTATGCTCCATTTGCTCCAAAAATATTTTAAACCACAGTATCTTAGATAATTTCCACAGCTGTGGAAGACAATGTCACAGAAATCATTCTCCATCAAATTATGCAGGACACATATATTCCTGTGCTAAAGTCTCCTGGTTATCCCATTAACCAACCAAAAAGCCAAATTTTAGATGTAGATTCAGGTATATAAGAAACCTGCCATTAAGAAATGCTTTTGAAATTTTGCTTTAGTGCTTTTCAGTTGCTAGGTTACATTTCCTTACTTGACTCAAAACCCACAACTCCACACCTTCTATTTCTTTTTTAAAATTTTTTATTGGATATTTTCTTTATTTACATTTTAAATGTTATCTCCTTTCCCAGTTTTCCCTCTGCAAACCCTTTATACCATCCCCTCTCCCTGCTTCTATGAGAGTGCTCACCCATGTACCCACCCACTCCCACCTCACTGCCCTAGCATTCTCCCATACTGGGGCATTGAGCCTTCACAGGACCAACGGCCTCCCCTCCCATTGATGTCACATAAGGCCATCCTCTGCTACATATGCAACTGGAGCCATGGGTCCTCTTTGGTTGGTGGTTTAGTCCCTGGGAGCTCTGGCGGGGGGTTGGGGGAGGTCTGGTTGGTTGATATTGTTGTTCTTCCTATGGGGTTGCAAACCCCTTCAGCTCCTTCAGTCCTTCCCCTAACTCCTCTGTTGGGATCCTCTTCCTCAGTCCAATTGTTAGCTGCAAGCAACTACGTCTCTATTTGTCAGGCTCTGGCAGAGCTTCTCAGGAGACAGCTATATCAGGCTCCTGTCAGCAAGCAATGTTTGGCATCAGCCATAGAGTCTCATTTTGGTGTCAGGAGATGGGATGGGTCCCTAGGTGGCCCAGTCTCTGGATGGCCTTTCTTTCAATCTCTGCTCCACTCTTTGACCCCATCCCCATATTACCTTTAAACAGGAGCAATTCTGGGTTAAAATTTTGGAGATGAGTGGGTGTCCATCCCTCAAATGGAGGTCTTGCCTAACTTCTGGATGTGGTCTCTACAGGTTTTCCTTCCCCTTTGTTGGGTATTTCAGCAAATGTCATCCCTGTTGCATCCTGGGAGCCTCTTGCTTTTCTGGCATCTGGAACTTTCTGGTTGCTACCCCCAGTTCCCCATCCCCCATTGCTATACACTTCTGTTCAATTTCCTGACTCTCTGTATATTACCCAGTCTCCTCCCATACCTGATCCTGCCCCCCTCCCGTTTTTCCCTTTCCCCTTCCTTTCTTCCTCCCAAGTAGCTCTCACTCTCTACCTCCTGTGAGTATTTTGTTTCCCCTTCTAGGAAGGAATGAAACATCCACCATTTGGTCTTCCTTCTTGAGCTTCATATGGTCTGTGAGTTGTATCTTGGGTATTCTGAGCTATTTGTCTAATATCCATTTATTAGTGAGTACATACCATGTGTGTTCTTTGTGACTGGGTTACCTCACTCAGGATGATAATTTCTAGATCCATCCATTTGCCTGCTAATTTCATGAAGTCATTGTTTTTAATTGCTGAATAGTACTCCATTGTATAAATGTACCACATTCCTCTGTTGAGGGACATCTGGGTTGTTTCCAGCTACTGGCTATTATAAATAAGACTGCTGTGAACATAGTGGAGCATGTGTCCTTGTTATATGCTGGAGTATCTTTTGGGTATATAAGCAGGAGTGATGTAGTTGGGTCCTCAGGTAGTACTATGTCCAATTTTCTGAGGAACTACCAGACTGATTTCCAGAGTGGTTGTACCAGCTCACAAGCCCAACAACAATGGAAGGGTGTTCTTTCTCCACATCCTCACCAGCATCTGTTGTCACCTGAGTTTTTGATCTTAGCCATTCTGACTGGTGTGAGGTAGAATCTCAGGGTCGTTTTGATTTGCATTTCCCTGATGACTAAGGATGTTGAACATTTCTTTAGGTGCTTCTCTACCATTCTATACTCCTCAGTTGAGAATTCTTTGTTTATCTTTGTATCCCATTTTTCAAAGGATTATTTGGTTCTCTAGAGTTTAACTTCTTGAATTCTTTGTATATATTGGATATTAGCCTTCTTTTGGATGTAGGATTGGTAAATTATCTTTCCCCAATCTGTGGGTTGTTGTTTTGTCCCATTGTCAGTGTCCTTTGCCTTACAGAAGCTTTGCAATTTTATGAGGTCCCATTTGTTGATTGTTGATCTTAGAGCATAAGCCATTGGTGTTCTGTTCAGAAAAATTTCCCCTGTGCCCATGTGTTTGAGGCTCTTCCCTACTTTCTCTTCTATTAGAGTTAAGTGAAGAAATATCAACTATCTTTCACATAATATATGTGGTGGTATATGTGTGTGTTTGTGTGTGTGTGTGTGTGTATGAGAAAGTTAACATTGCATGCCTTTTAAAATTGTTTTCCACTTAGTGTTTGAAACAACATCTGTCACTGAATCATTTCCTTCCCAATGAGGCCAGACTATCTGGTCAGAAAGCCCCAGGGATCATTCTGTCTCTACCTCTCCAGTGCTGAGATTTATAGGCATGTGCCATGACGTTTTTTTTTTTTTTAATAGTAAACACTGAGGCTCAAACTCATGTCTTCATGTTTGTCTATCAAGTACCTTATTAACTTAACTATCTTCCCAGCAGTCAAATATTCCTTGGCTCCACTCTACAGACGGCATACCTTCTATAAATCAGTAGCCTGGAGGCCTATGATCTCAGCTCACAGTTTCTGTTCTTCAGACCCACTATGTGTACAGCCTACATGTCTTGTTTTTCCTATACTTGTAAACAGATAGGCATGGGTCTTTCAGATATGTCACATAGATAGGTCTATTTTTAATTTCT
Organism: Mastomys natalensis; assembly: GCA_021653895.1. NCBI lineage: Eukaryota > Metazoa > Chordata > Mammalia > Rodentia > Muridae > Mastomys > Mastomys natalensis. The sequence continues at coordinate 826,336 of JAJTUV010001328.1, read as the reverse complement.
TTCATTTTGCTGTTCTGGCAACTGAACCCAGGATATCACACACACTAGACAAGCACACTACCATTGGGCTACGTCTCTAACCATATTTAGGATCTTCTATACATATAATCAAACCTGATGTGGTTTTCTGAATTTAACTTTTCCCTGAGCTTTCTTCTTCCACACAGTATTCAATAGGATGCTTTTCATCCTAGTAAAGTCTTGCCTAAATAGTTAGCCCAAATATTTTTGTTCACACAAAGATCTTTGAGAAGAACATTGTTTTTTTTTTTTTCAAGTTGCCTCAAAGAATAAGCACAAGAAAAAGAAATGTAAAACACTATTTCTTGAATATTCGGCAGCTACTATGAATTTGATTGAAAACTCTAGTTGTCTAAATCATAATTTTCAAATGAGACGTCACCAGTAATTCAGCTAATCATACTGACATGACATTGACATCTCCTCTACTTATGTGATTCATGACTAGTTGGTATTTCAAACTTTCCCTGTTATTGCTACTATAATCTTGTCCAAATAATCTAAGGAATAAGACTAAGTTTAAATATTGTTAACCCCCCCAAAAAAAACCCCATTGTTTCAGAACCTCTGTGGCATCAAAATGGTAAAATATATTTGAACATGACATTTAGTTTGCAACTAATATGTTCTTTGCACTGTAGGTATTGTAGGTACAAAGCCTCACTTGATTTCACAGTGAGACTTTGTAGTAGCCAATGAACCACATTATGAAAATGTAGATGCAGACAAAGTTTGAATCATGTAACCAAAGTCATTATCATTAGGGACAAAATAACATTCAACATCGCCCCACCATGAGTTCTTTGCCTTATCAGAAGCCTCCACATAGCTCAGTGGATGGTTTCCTATGCCTGACCAGGCACAAATGGTTTTTGTTTGAAATATGAAGCTTTGTGACAGGACTGTACTATTCAAAAGTATGGCTAAATTGATAATCGTCACTAATGACTTGGCACCACATCCTTGTGCATTGTGCTATTTTTACCTATTAACCTAGAAAACATAGAGCTACTAATTAAGACCTAGAGTAAGAATAAAGCATATAAACCTATGTCTTATCAGACCACTTGTTTATCTTATTCACATTCGTATTTTGAGGGTTATTTAGATGCAGGTTTTTTCTTTCTCAACACCAATGTAAAAACAACAAAATAAAAAAAAAAACTCAGAAAATGTATTCAATTTTGACACTATTTAATGTTAACACTTGTCATCATGGCTGTTTTATTTTCTCTTTTTTGTTTATCTGCTTTTATTTTATGACTTTTGTAACATTTTGTTTGAAGGAAACTAAGCCATCAGAATTTAAAAGTAAAGCTTGAGGAAGAATTTGGGGGAAATTACAACATTCTTAATATTTGGGTTCTCTTCCTTTGGCTAAACTAATTGAATCTAGAGCCTTATAGAAATGAGAGGATGAAATGGCTTCTCTTGTTTGTTCCTGAAATTCAGCACATGGTCACATGTCCTCACATTGTTGGTGGTGAATAAGTGTCCACTGTATTAACAGTTAAGTGAATAATCAATCATTTTTCCTTTTTCCACAGGATGATACAAACCCGTTGAAATAATCTTTTGCTTGTTGAGTTTAAAGTATATACATGAATCAGAGAAAACAGCAAAAAGAAGGGCAGGGAACATAGCAGTGATTTTTTTCATAATCCACCTCAGTTGTAGCGATCATTAACATGCTCCCGCTATTTCCCCTTATTTAATTTTTACAACATGATTTTGTAGGTAATTACATCATTAGCATGTTCCTGTATTATAAATTATTTCGTGCAACTTTTAGAAATGATGAATACAATTTTAATTTTAATAAGTAAAATTAATGAAGAAATATCTTTTAAGGTGCTGGAGTACATAAAACATAATGATAATTTTAATTCCCATAGCAATACATAAAAAGGTATCTCCTGGTACTGCATATTCATCCATTAGATGTTTGTATATCTTTTGAGACTTATGAAATTGTGTCTTAGAGTTCGTAAATAAATAAAATGACCTGGATAAAATAAAATAAATACAATAATGTAATAATAAATAACAGTATACTAAAAAAATAACTACTTTAGTTCTCTCGTTCAATTCTTATATATTCTATGTTTCATGATTATTAATCATACCTATCGACTTTTCCTTTTAATTTTCTTTTTCTTTTAATGTGGAGATAGCATGATTAACCTGGCTAATGATCATTGGTTATTCCTGCCTAGATGCTAAATTTACATTCATGCTTGAGCTGAGCTCTTTAAGCTTGTACTGCCTATCTACTCAGTACCAGAGAACGATGACTGGTACCTTGTCCAAAGTCAGGAGTCTTTCAACTATTCTTAAAATGTTGTCTTATTTTTACAGCTTAATTTGACATGGAGTTATATTTTTTTTTCTACCTGGAAAGAATGTTGATAGCAAGCTTCAAACATGTTTAACTCCATTTTTCCAAGTTGCTATGGTTCCAAAATGATTTTTCTATATCAGATTCAAAATAACACCTTTCTTTTCTAGTGGTTTTTGTTTCATCTTGACTCTGAATTAATATCAAATATGTGTTATTTCCAGCAATTGTGAAAAAATTCTCAATATCAGTTGGCATCTGTGCTACATATTAATACACTTCTAGTTTAACTTGCTGTGTTTTCTGATATGTTGGCTAATTTAGTAAATTATCTGAAGTTGAATTTCTCACTTATAGTACAAATCTAAAATAAAGATATTTTCATTGAGCGGGTTATATTAGTATTAATTAAAATTATATTAATTTAATGTTTTTTAAATTTACTTTTTTATGCAGTAAACATATAAGTAGACAAATGTTTTGCCTGCATATATGCGTTTATGCCACATGCATGCCTGATTCCACAGAAGTCAGAAGAGGGTGTTGGAACCCTGGATCTGGAGTTAGGAATGGTTACGAGACATCATAAGGATTCTGGGATCCAAATCCCGGTATTCTAGGAGACCAGCAAGTGTTCTTAACTGCTGAGCCACTGCTCAAGCCTCAAGTTATTTTATTTGCAAACTAATTGATAATTTGCTATCTTGAAGATTATTCAGAAAAAAAATATAAAGTTCTTCCTATTTGTATGACATTAAGTGACTTCAACTTTTATTTTCTCTGACATGAAAGATGAACCGCTGTGGAACTCAGGCCCCCATCTGGCTGTCTCTGAGTGATTCGGAAACTCTGCCTCTTCCTGGCGAGATCAAGAAACTGACAGCATGTGCCACTTGGCAGTTTTTGTTTAGCCCTGAGAAGGACTGTTGTCTCTTTCAATCCCCGTGTCTGTACGAAACTGCGGGAATTTTTTCGTGTACTTACTGCAACCGACTCAGGGATGTATGGGCTACTGCGCTGAAGGTAGGGGACATCTATAACACTGTGAGCTCCTAACTGTAGAGATGTACCTGAGTGACTCTGTATTCTCAATAGGTTGTCATAAGCTAATGTGAGAAGGAGACTTGGTCTATCTTTATTGATAAATTAAAGCCATCTTTCTGGCTTAAATTAGCTCGGTTTGTTTAGAATATGTATTAATCTCTTAAAATACTCAAAAAATCAATGTTGCTGTACTGTAAAGATATCAAAGCAAACTTACTGCACATAACACCTGAACTGCTTAAGACACTTGGTTTCTTTTTGTCTTTTCCTTTCTAATTAAGACGTGATAGATAGCAAGCAAATATGAAATATGAAAATTTGGACCTCTGAATTATTTTATTTTTTATTAGCAATTTATTGAGCAAAATACAGAGCCAACAATTACTTTAGGCCCCGTTGTTGGCAACTGTAAGAATAAGGTTATGTATGATCTCTCCATAAAAGGATACTCAAACAAGTCATAAATAAGCTAGATAGAACTCACAGGAAAGATAATTCATACCTATGCATTGCACATGCAAAGTTTCCCTGAAGAAGAGTTCGCAATTGTATTTGTCATGTACTTGCATGATGGATCGCTTGTCTAGCATCTATCTAGCTTTTACCTCCAGTGCTACAAAACCTGTAAAACTAGGAAAAACAAACAAAGCAATATCAAATCATTTTTGTAGTTTCCGTGCCACCCAGATAAATCGCTTTATTTTGATTGTGTTATGAACTACAAAATTAGCTTGCAAATAATAGTGAAAGGAAAGGAGAGCACAACAGTGATTTCATAGAAAGAAGACTTGCTGATGCTATGTTTGATCATACCTGAAGATGGAACCAAAGACAACATGAGCATCTGTAAACTTGCAATAAGGAACTGAATGTGTTTTCTCCAGAGGCCAGTATCGTAGCTTAATAAAGAAAACGTTTGTATTAACACAGATTAAGAATACTTCTAAAGAACAGGTGAGAATAATAAGTTTTACAAGAAACAAGAGCCAGAAAATCTCAGGAAAGAATGAGAAACTGTCTCGTAGGCTGAAGAAAAACTGTCTGAGTGATACACTGTGGTTTCCTGGAATGAATATTGGGACAGAAGAGGACACCAGTGGGAGAAATTGTATTTGTCTTTTGTCTAATCTAGTCCTGATGTAGGAAGATCAGCTTCAGAATTTTGACAAATACTTCCTGGCCTTATAATATACCAACATTTTTAGAAAATGGCTCAGAGGTGTATATGAGGATGTTCTGGGTTATATTTATGTGTGTGAATCTAAAATTATTTTAAGCTAAAATACTTATAAAAACAAAACCAAATTGATTTGAAATTAATGCCTTTTTAATTAAAAAAAAAAAAAAAAAGCCAGGCATTACAAGAGGCACAGACTAACATGAGGATGTTGTCTTTAAAAATTAGTTCTGGCCGGGTGGTGGTGGCGCACGCCTTTAATCCCAGCACTTGGGAGGCAGAGGCAGGCGGATTTCTGAGTTCGAGGCCAGCCTGGTCTACAGAGTGAGTTCCAGGACAGCCCGAGCTACACAGAGAAACCCTGTCTCGAAAAACCAAAAAAAAAAAAAAAAAAAAAAAAAATTAGTTCTGGAAATCTTTGGAACAATTGACAAGTCTGAATTGATATCTGGATGAGGAAAATTAAGCAGACATGAAAAAATAGGAAGGGAGCAGAGTAAGGGGGCATACCAGAAGATGAGTTCAGAGAACCTGTGGTAGCAGCTGTGGGATCTTCAGTTCACTGAAGAACCTAGGTCCAATCAGAACCATTGTATAAAGTCTTAGGGATTTCCAAGTAGATTGATGAGGAAATCAGAGGATTGTATGCTAAAGGTATTATTCCTGGATAAAGTTTCCTGTAGCCTGTTCCATTTGTTCCATAGTGAAGTATGAGTGGGCTTACAGGGAAGGAGTAGAAATGACTTGTACCAATGGCAAAGCAAAAGGAGCATTGAGCTTAGATGCCATTCTCAGACAAAGCATGCATAATTACCTCATCTGTTTATATTGTTGGTGTAATATTTATCTTCTAACCAATAAAGCATGTCTTTGGTATAAGTTAGAGGATAAGTTTAAATTCTTCCATAATTCCATAGGACATTTGTGCATTTACTAATTGCAATTAATCATATTAATGGAAAGATTGAAAGTTGCTATGGAAGAGTATGCTGCAGGCAAGGGAGGGATGTAGTTCACACTCTGGAGTCCATAGAGAAAGCCTCTTCAGATCAGATGGCATTAACGCTGAGAGCTGGAGGGTGCACAGACCATAATCAGAGCAAGTGGGTCAGCATCAGCTAATCACAACAGCAGGCAGCATACCCTGAGGGATGTGCTTAGAGAGGAAGCACAGCAGAAATGTTGGTTGCCCGTGAGTAAGGGAGAGCACAGGAAGGCTTCTAAGGTATGGCAGTAGTGCCATCTTCAGGAGGTCCGAACTGTTTAATGAGATTAGGTTGAAAGGGGAGCTAAAGCTACTGGCAAAACACTTTGGAAAAACTCACATGACATATAAAAAAAATATAATGAGTTCAAGAGGACACAGGATAGCAATTCTAACTATGTAACACCGATTAAAAAGTTGTTAGTGGCAACAATACGATTGGAGAAAGTAAAGGGTAAATACTATTAAGACAGGAAAAACAAGGCTTTTCCCTTATGATAAAAATACCACTTCTATAACAGGATATAGCAATTCAAGAGACTGAACCAGAAACAGATGCACACTGTGTGATGCAAAACGGGTAGAACTTATATTCAAAGAGAAACAGACAAGCATGCAATTAGACTTCACATCACCAACCACTCTGAGTAATAAAATGAAGCCAGCAGAAGCAAAGAGCACAGCAACTCTGTCAACCAATTCGACCTAAATGATTTTCGAGCCAACTCCACACCAGAGAAGCAGAATGAACCTTCTTTGTAAATGGATGTACACTATTTACCAAGATACGCGTCATCTGGAGCCCAATCAAGAAAACCAGATATTTTTAAAATGAAGCTAATTAAAAATCAGTGTTGATTGAACGTTTATTTTATAAAATAAAAATTTACAAATTAAGTACCTCAACTTTCAAATTTAGAGATTAAAATATAAATGAGAATCAGAACAATACAGTGAAGAAATGAACAGAAATCAATAAACTGTGGTTCCCATAAACGACAATTTATTCAATTAAAATATAGTTCTTTGAGTAGTTCAACGAAAGCTAGAATTCTTTATCCATAACTATGGTTTAGAAAAGACCACGTTGGGACCAGCTGTATAGAGCAGGTGGTAGACTGAATGCTTACCATGCTGAAAGGTTCATTCTCTAGGAATACACAAATAGAGAGGGGATTGGGGAGGAAGAGAGAGTGGGAGAAAGAATATTGGGGACACGATTGAAACAAGGCACATATGACCTTACAGAGAATGAAGCAGCAAACCCAGGGTCTACATGGGTCTGCACCAAGTCTTCTGTATTTCTACTATAGTGTTCAGCTGAGTGTTCTTATGAGACTCCTAACTGGCGGTATGAGTAGGTCTCTGACTCTGGTTCCTGCTCTTGGGACTCTTTTTCTCCTTGGGTTGCTATGTCTGACTTTTTGCTTAATTTTACCATATTTTATTTTGTAATGTTTGGTAGTTAGCTCTTAGAAAGGTTTTCCTTTCTAATGAGAGACAGAAAGGTAGTGGATCTGAAGGGGAGACAATGTAAGGGTAGAACTGGGAGAGACAGAGAAAGGGGAAACTATACTCAGGATATATTGTGTGAGAAAAATCCATTTTCAATAGAAGAAAAAGGGGAAGTAAAAGTAAAGGTAAAGGACCCAGAAAAAAAAGATTTCACACATAATATGAGAAGAAGAACAAAGGTATAATTAGGAACAGTTTTCTTATTACTTTGACGTTCTCGATGAACTTTTTAAGTCACTTAAAATATGTATCCAGCCACAACCACTTAAAAGCAATGGTTCCATTTGTATTCAAGAAGTTATATTTCTAGCTCAATACTATTTCAAACGATCACTCAGACCATTCTGAGTGGGAAGGTTCCAAACATATTAAATGGAAATAATAACAATTTTATGCAAAAACCTCATGGATAAATGAAGAGAAATCTCTAGTCCTGAGGAACTAGAGCTAAGCCTCTGCGAAGCCAGTGCTACTCAAAACAATGAAAGACAAACACACAAGGGAAAGATATTATTCCAAAAAGTTTTGGAAGCTTTCTGGTGAAAACTGAGCACTTGGGAAACTGAGATGACATGAAGGTTATTAATTTGAGGTCAGTTTGGGGTTACATAGCAATTTCCCAGCCAGCCTGGGCTAATAAGAGAAACCCTATATTGAGAATGAAAATATTATGACCCAGTCACAAAAATCTTCTAAGCCAAGACAGCAAAATTAATGTCTACATAAAATCCCTATAAAATGGGACAATTATGAATATAACTTACAAAAATGCCAGATTGTCCTTCAAAGTGACAGTATCACTTTGCATTTCTCCAGCCCAAACATTTGGAATTATCAGTGTGTTCTGATGTTTAATAGTGAAGACCCCAAAGAAGATATGAAAGCTATAAGCACTTCAAAATGTAGTCCCTGACCATTGATCATCTCTGTTTGATCGTATTCTTAAAGGGGGAAATTTCTTATAAAAAAAATCCCAAAGAGAACTAAGTCCTAAGCTCATGTTAAAATGAACTTTCCCAAAGACCTGTTCTTAGATATATGTGACTTTACATGTTTATGGTCATTGAAGTAAAAACACAAACTTTAACTTTTTACAGCTATTTCTGATGTGAAGTTACACACATGTGGCCCTGGAGAGACTGAAATTGAAGGTGGCTGTGTTGGTGCGTATGACACTGTTTTTTATATGATGTAGTTATATTTGTGAATATATTTGTTCTGTGGCTTTAAATGTTGAATTATACAAGCATCACCAGTCTGACAGAAATCATCATTAACACTAATTTTTGTAATGTGTAATGTATAATGTGTATGTGTAATCTGTAATGTGTATGTTGAACATATCCCTGAGGTTGGTAGAAGTACAGTTTTTGGGAAAGAAAAGCCTGTAAATATTAACAGAATCATTCACAAGAAAATTGATGATTGAGATTAATTTTCATAAAACTTTACATGTATTTGTACCTATTATTTTACTTTCAATGCCCTTCCTTCTAGAACTATTCAAGCAAGCGTGAAGCACAATAGTGATAGCAATGTTTTTTTATAATATGGAAAAATGTTTTAAATCTGTAAGTCAGGCACAGTAGTAGGTATCTTTGATCATAGTTGGAAGATAGCCGTAAGTCTTTTGCTTCATAGGATGACCGTCCTCAATACAAACAAACATTAGTCATTTCATTGCATCTATAAACAATACAATTCTCGAAAATTAGGAGGTAGACTTTTCATCCGGTTGCTATGATTAATAGCTCTGAATTACTTCTCTTTACTCTTCCAGTTGAAGACTGATTTTGCAGGCACCTTTCTCGGAATATCTGGTACCAAAACATTATGTTATCTCAAATTCACAGATTCATTAGAGCCTGTGAAGATGAATAATTTTTTATTGTTTCTTTAGTATTTCAGATTATAATATAAAAATAAAACAATAGTCCTTAAACGTTGTAACAATAAGCACATGATTTGATTATTGGTTTGTTATGTGTACTAGACATGGATTTTCCTAATTAGGGATCTGTTTTGAAGAAAAAAAATCTATTATCTTTCTTGAGTAAATAACACATTTCAATTGGTACTTGGGGTCTAGGGTGTAGGAGAAAGCTTGTCTGTCCTGTATCAAGCCCTGGCTCAAAATAAGCACCACAGAAAGCAATAGACAAACTTACTTACTTATTTGCTTATTTCAGCAAATTGTGATTCTTTAAAATATTTGTATAATTATTTACAATTTAAGATATGTGAAACTGTACACAAATTGAAGCAACCTGAGCAAAAGAACCCTCACTATAACTATAGTCACTTGCTTAAGAATTACTAGGATATTTGTAGTAATTCTTCCCTTCCCTCCCCTCCCTCCTCCCCCCCCCTCCCCTCCCCTCCCCTCCCCTCCCCTCCCCTCCCTCTTTCGCTTCCCTTCCCTTCCCTTTTCCCTTCCCTTCCCTTTTCCCTTCCCTTCCCTTCCTTTTTCCCTTCCCTTTTCCCTCCCCTTTTCCCTCCTTCCCTTCCCTTCCTTTTCCCTTCCCTTTTTCCCTTCCCTTTTCCCTTCCCTTTTCCCTTCCCTTTCCCTTCCCTTCCCTTCCTCTTTCTCCCTTCCCTTCCCTTTCCCTTCCTCCCTTCCCTTTCCCTTCCCTTCCCTTTTCCCTTCCCTTCCCTTCCTTCCCTTCCCTTCCCTTTTCCCTTCCCTTCCCTTCCCTTCCCCCTTCCCTTCCCTTCCCTTTCCCTTCCCTTCCCTTCCCTTCCCTTCTCCCTTCCCTTCCCTTCCCTTCCCTTCTCCTTCCCTTCCCTTCCCTTCCCTTTTCCCTTCCCTTCCCTTCCCTTCCCTTCCCTTCCCTTCCCTTCCCTTCCCTCCCCTCCCCTCCCCTCCCTTCCCTTTTCCCTCCCTCCCCTCCCTCCCCTCCCCTCCCTTCCCTTCCCTTTTCCCCTCCCCTCCCCTCCTCTTCCCTCCCCTCCCCTCCCTTCCCTTCTCTTCTCTTCTTCTCAATTTACCAACTGTACTTTCTCCTTCCAGGCCAGCTCTCCACAGTACTGCCTCCCCCTCCTCCGGGCAGGCCCAAGGTCACTGTGGAGCTGGTGGGCTCCCAGGTGTTTTGTAGGTGTACTTTTGATGTTTCCACCACAAATAAGTCCGTAGGATTTCTGATAGCCTGGTCTAGGCTTTCTTCTCAAGAAATCAAAGAAGAGCTGAGACAGGAGAGCACTCTTCAAGCGTTCTCACTTGTAGAGCTTGATGGCATACATCTCAGACTTGGAGATAAGGTATGTACCAAAAAAAAAAAAACAAAAACAAAAACAAAACAAAACAAAAAACAAATTGCATTTGTTCATGAATATATTGATTTTCAAACCAAACACTGAAAGCTGCTTTTGTCCTCAACATGTAAAGCAGTAGAGTCTTGGCTTTTCATTACAGCTAGATATGTTAGTAATGTACATTTGGTGACTATGTTTAAGTATCTCCTTTTAACAATCTGCTGATTTTTGATGAATCTTTAAAATTATATGTCTTTTTCAGGTTTTAAGATTATATTCTTATATATAATATAAAAATGTCTTAATTTTTCACTGCTAACGCCTTTTTTGTATGTTCATGTGTGTGTGTGTGTGTGTGTGTGTGTGTATAATTTCTAGTGTGTGTGTGCACTATCCTTTATATTGAGGTTCAAATAACTAATAATTTATGATAGAGTTTTTCTCAAATTTTAGGCAAGTATGTAAACTGTTTGATTCCTTTTAAATTTAATTTAATTTATCATATGTGTGAGTGTTTTGCCTGTACATGCATGTACTATGTGTTCATTGGATATCCATGAAGTTCAGAAAGGGTATTGGATCTGCTGAATCTGGAATTATGAGTAGCTCGGAACCACTATGTGTATGCTAAAAACAGAACCTTAATTCTCTGCAAGAGCAGCAAGTGTTCTTCACTGCTGACCATCTCTTTCACCCCTCGATCCTTAATTTTATCGTTTACTAACAATAAATTAAAGACTTAAAGATAATTTGTATGTTTCTTTATAATGTCATTACCAGATGATTATTTCTTAACTGTATTCATAGATATTCTGCAGTGCTGCCATCTTTTACTTGGAGGAACCAGATGTGCAAAGTATAGCTGTGGAAAGCCAGGGATTTTTTGCTGGAATTAAGGTGGGTAGCATTGAGTATGAACTAGAAAGGTTATTTTCTAGTTTACCCCTGATGGTTCCTGGGCCTCATCGTAGACTGAGTCAGAAAGTCTAGACTAAATTTGCATTTTGAAGAACAATTGAAGAATAATTCTCATGTATAGCAAAGCTGGAGGACACATCGGAAAGAGCTGAATTTGCGGTGCTCCTTTGCTGATGAGGGACACATCCCAGCAAATGCATCATAGATTGAAAAATAGTGCAAGTCAAAAATTCATTTACTGCAACCAAGTTCCATCTGGCATCGCAACTTAGCAATAAGCACACTGTGGGATATTAGATGTTCTTGTCATCATAGCTTAGCAATAAGCACACTGTAGAATATTAGATGTATACTCTTTGTGACCCATTCCTTACTGGGAGCTACAGATAGCTACCACTACCTAGCATCATGAGAAAGTATGTTGCAGAATATTGCCAGTCTCAGGAAAGACAGAAATTCCAAGTATAACTTCTACTGAATGTAAAATTGTATACCATGATAAAATAAAGCCTCCCAAGTCAAGCCATCAAATTCATGGACTTGTGAGAAGGAAAGACTAAAGCTCAAATTAGAATAAGTGCAAAGCTCTATTTTCATAAGTCATTCTGCTAGATATTCTATTATATATTATCAGAATGCCGCTATTTGATTATTGTAAATGTTTGAAGAGAAGTACCAGATAATGTGCTGGCACATAGGACTTAAGCAGAAAGGACTCACAATTCTGGGCTTCATGGATTGCCATGACTGTGCTAATTAGACATAATTCTTTTGGTTACTGCTGGTCACATTGGATCTAAAGAGCGATGAGTTCCTCTGGAAGGTAAGCAGTGTCAGGGAATCAGAACAATGGAAGGCACTGGGCTGTACAGACAGGCAGAAGCTGGAAGTATGGGATCTCATTAATGGAACTGGAGATTGAATGGGGTTCATTTCTTGTTCAAAGACAATGTGGGAGATTGGTCAATTGTGAGAACAGGACTTAGGGACAAGATAAAAACCTTGGAGTAGCTAATGTCTATGCACACGCGGACAGATCTTAGGTAAAGGAGACTGAATTACATTGTCAGAAGAGCTAGCAGTAGGAGAGCAAGAAGAGCTCTGACCCTGGGAGCACAGTAACTTTTGGATCTGTGTCGATAGGGTCAAAGCTAAACAATGTCAGTGGGCAGCCACTGTTTCCTATTAGACTAACAGAGAAATCTCACTCAGAAATAATTCTTAGAGGCCCCCACCCAGAAGCTCATCCAGAAAGATACAGATAACCACAGCCAAATAGTGAGTGGAACTTGGGGACTCTTATGGAGAAATAGGAGGAAGGATTGCTACCCCAGTGGGGATAGAAAGTCCACAAGAAGACCAACAGAGTCAACCAACCTGGACCCTTGAGGCTCTCAGAGTCTAAACCACTGACCAAAGAACATATACAGTCTGGACCTAGGCCTCTCTGCTCATATGTAGTAGATAGTCATCTGGGTCCCTAACAACTGGAATGAGGTGGGACGCGATTACTGGGAACGGTAAGAGAGCAGGATGTAAAGTGAATAAGTAAAAAAATTAAATTAAAAAAAAAAAGAAGTAAGACTTCTGAGAAACAGTTAAAACTTGAGACTACTGGAAAACAATAAAAGATCCCTGCTTCCACATATGACTGCCCCGTGGACTGGAGTGGACTCAAGTTGTACCAGTACATCTCAGGAAGCCTAACATTTTAAAAAGCAGACAGAAACAAGCTGGATAACGGAGTAGTGAAGGTGATGACATTTTGGCTTATGTATTAAGTAATACATACATTTCAATGGTGACAATAAGTCCTTGAAAATCACTTGGTTCTTCTCTGCTTGTGTCAATAAGCAACAGCAAACAAATGAGGAAAAGGCACAAACTCTCATCCTTCATTTTCCAGATCAATGAAGCAGCTTGGTCATATGCCTATCCAGCGTATATTAGGGAAACTATTGAGCCTAGTTTCAGAGTAGGGCTGGTAGTGGAACTCTCTGGGTATCACTGCAAAATGTCTTATATTTTTTATTGGTTCGATGTTAATTGACCTTATTGACTTAAATAAAACTGAATGATTAAGTTATTAATGGCTCACTAAACAAAAGATAGTCTGCTGGGGTAACAAAAAAAAAATAGCATGTCTTCAAAATTAACTCCTAGAAATACATTCTATTTGAACTTAAATGTAGTATTTTCTCATGCTAGTTAAAACCTGAATTGGACACTATATCAGAAGATGGAAAGGAATTCCAGCTGCGGATAGAGAGTACAGTTCCTATCGTTTGCTCTGAATTTAGTGAGCTTGATCAAGGATGCAAAATCTCATTAAAACTGAAAACCATCGAACAAGGTAACACACCAAGTTCATTTTGGTTTATTATATGTCAGGCAATGACTGATCCTTGTTCTCTTTTATAGAGAGTCTCTGAAATGTGCTTACATAAGAAAATATGTTCCTTGTTTACACCAAACAATAGGTGCATCATATTAATGATCTGATATAAGGTTGAACCGATGATTGGCAAAGCAATTTATGGGTTTTTTTTTTTTTTTCTTACTTTCCTTGCTGAAACTTACTAGTGAACTATCTGCTCTGTGTTGTCATTTGTCCTCTTTCCTTTTCTTCTACATCTTTCTAGTTGATCATTCCTCTTCTCCTCTGTCTCATACCTTTTCTTCTCTTTGCCTTGTTGTCAAAGACGGAGACAACTTTAGTTTTCCAAATCGCCTTAGCTGAAAATAATTTTGTGATATACTCAGAGTTGAAGCTTATGAAGCACGGGTTTCATAGTCAGCTCTTTATACTTCTCTCCCCAGTGTAAGCTTCAAGGGGATATTTTGTCTTAATGTTCTTCATATAAATGACTAATCCCATGAATACCATGATGCATGACCATTTATAGATCACTACTAAGGCAATATAAAGTGGGAAATTGCTCCCTAGAGCAAGATAGAACAGCAAAGAGAGCAAATTGTGTATAACTGTGGCTGGATTGCTTGAGCTCTTTCCCAGTTTCCAAATTCCTCTCACAAGAACAAAAGATTTTCTGATTAAAACAGAACGTGTAAAGATAGTTCTGTTTGTATATCATATATTCTTCATAGAATACAGCATTTTCAGTAGAACCTCATCAAACACAAGGTATCTTGGTGTTGATGGTCTTATAACACCTAAATCAGAGAGGTGAAAACATTAACAGGCCCAGTTGAGTTTCCTGCCTGATGTATGCAAATAAATTGATTAAAATTTAAAAAGATGAATCAAAAGGCATAAAAAGAAACTCAAAGATGTCATGCTAGGGACTTGACAATTACATATGCTTAAAAGATGCCAACCTGGGCACTTAGACTTCTAGAGGTCTGTGTACATCAAGCTTATGAATTTTATTTTATTTTATTTTTTCACCAGGAAGTTTCATTTTTAATTGTAATGCCAATGTTTTAGTAGAAAGTAGTTACATATAATTTTTTTTCATTAGGAAATAGTAGGGATTTTTGATGTCATTGTTTTCAGATCTTTATATGATTTGAACAATCTTTTTATAATGATTTTTTTATTATTTAAGAATTTCACACATGTTTACAATGTACTTTGATTATATCTATCTTCTGTTTTCCCCACCCACCTTCTTCCAAACCCCATCTTGTCTTCCTTGAAATGCCAAGTCAAGTCTTTTTCTTTAACTCTCTGAAGCTGAGTTCAGAGGCTAGAAATTGGAGAGGAGTGCTATGAGATAGTGTTTTCTGGACAGGACCAGACCTGGGCCATTGTATACATGGTTTTCTGTATAAGGTCTGTACAAAATAAAGTCACTCCATAGTCTACATTGGATGAAGGAGGAACTCACAAATCTCTGTTCTTGGTAAAGGAGATAATGATAGTTGATGACTTCTGAAGAAGGGAGAATTAAATTTTCTTTAGGGATGCGTTGTTTGGTGAGTTACCCTTCCTCCACAGAACACTCTTCAATTCATAAATATGTAAGACATGGCTTGTGAATTTTATTACAGCTCAGACCTTTGACACAATTCCAGTTCAAGCTACTTCTGGGAAGCATAGAGACACATGTGATGGAAACTGTCTAAATTATGCTAAGCAAACATTTCTCTTTATTAGAAGTATACTGTCAAACATATTTGTACACTCTTGGTTTCTTTAAGGCAATTATTGATATAATAATAAAAAACAGCATCAATGTGTTCTTATAGCTTATGTTATGATTTGTCAATTAAAACTTGCTCTCTATTTCCAGACAGAAATTTCTAATTTCATTCTGGATATTCTTTCCCTTCTCTTCTATCCAGTGACTACAATGACAGAGAACATGTTTATATGCTTTTACAGAAGCTGTGCAGCTGTTGTACAGGCTTCATGAGAACAACCTTGGCCTTCATACTGAAAACTTGAGAAATGAAGTCATAGACTGTACTTGAGCCAGACATATTCCACACTCTCCTCCGGAAGCTAGCTAAGGAATCTGGATGTTTCCATTAATTTTTATGTGTGTGAGAAAAAATGTATTTCTAGGAAAATAAAAAGGGAATCATAGGCCAGGCAGTGGTGGCACACACCTTTAATCCCAGCACTTGGGAGGCAGAGGCAGGCAGATTTCTGAGTTTGAGGCCAGCCTGGTCTACAGAGTGAGTTCCAGAACTGCCAGGGCTACACAGAGAAACCCTGTCTCAAAAAACAAAAACAAAAAAACAAACAAAAAACAACAAAAAAAGAAAGAAAGAAAGAAAGAAAGAAAGAAAGAAAGAAAGAAAGAAAGAAAGAAAGGAAAGAAAGAAAGAAAGAAAGAAGGAAAAGAGAGGGATAGAGGGAGGGAGCAAGGAAGGAAGGAAGGAAGGGAGGGAGGGAGGGAGGGAGGAAGGAAGGGAGGGAGGGAGAACATTTTCCCTGGGATCTTGAACCCAGTACAGTATACTTTTATGTGTCTACTGTAATTTTGTACCTGTTAAATCCATGTGGTTGTAAAGAAGACAGTCTTTAGAATTAGTTTCTTCTTTCTGGAGTTTCAGGAAGGCTTTATGGTCCTGAATTGATTTTGAAAACCTGCTACTTTATACCCAACCTGGGGCATGTTCTTTCATTTATGGGAAGAACAGAAATTATGCAAATGAGCTATACCACTTTTTAAAGTTCTGCTTTCATGTTCTGTTACTGATTCATCTCAAGATTATTTCCTTTTTTCTTTGTTACTTAAGCAGATCATTTTGAAGTTCTGAATATATTCTGATGCTTATGAGGGGAGATAAGTTTATTACTCATTATCACATTCAAGAGGCTCACATCATTTTCTAACTGAATGTCAAAATTTATGCTTAAAAGCATGTATACATTTATGTTGATTAACTATTCTACTAAAATATTTATTACCTTCTCCTACCTTTTATTTATTGCTTTTGAAGTCTATCTAAATGAATATGTATTTTTAACTTTATTGAAAATAATAGTATGTTTGTATGTATGTATACATATTTAAAATTAATATTTATCTATAAAGATAAAGTAGATTCAGTAGCTTTATTTTAATTTAAACAAATATTACAGTAATTTTAAAGAAAAAATATTTATTAATAATATTTTAGTCCATTTCATATTGATCAAGTAACTACATTTGATTTGTATGTATCTTACAAAAAAACTTTTACAATGATTTCTTTTCTTCTAAATAGGTAAAGAACACCTCAGGTTAAATTTGGCATTGTCTTCCTGCCATGTGGACCTTCACCAGAACTCTTGTGCGGATGGAATATGTAGCCAGGCTGTAGTATACTACACTGCGGTGACAGACTTTTCCCAGGATGGAGACAGACTTACAGACATCACTGTAGAGCCTATAGCTAATGATGTTTTCCTGTGGGACAGATACACTCCAGACAGTGTCCAGGTTGGCTAATCAGAAAAATAACCTTTATAACTAAAGATGTGAAAGATATACTTGTGCCAACATATATTTTTTTTTTTTATAAATTAATTAGAGAGATGGCTAAAAGGCTAAGTTTATTTCTGGGCTTCTAGAGGACTCAAGTTTGGTTCCTAGTGCCATCTGAGGCAGCTAACAACTGCCAGTAACTTCTGTTCTAGGAGAGCTGACATCCTTTCTGGTCTATGTGATCACCTGCTCACACTTGGTATGTAAACACATACAAATGCACTATAGAAATAAATCATTTTAAAAATTACTTAATATTTTTATTTTAAACAATTCCATTTCAGTAACTGTAAAATAAGAATTTATTGAATATTAATTTCAATTGCTAAATAATTTACTAGCCAACAATCAATGTTGACCTTTAAATATATGATTCTTCTGCAGATCAAAGTCAAAGATGTTTTATCTGCTTACTGCTATTCATTTACTGACCCACACATAATTACCTTTGATGGCAGGTAATGTCCTGATCTTTTCTTCTTACGGTGACTTTTGTTTTCTTTGGATTTTGCCATGTTTTGTTATAAACATAACACTCTTTTATCATTTCCTTATCTTTTCAATGTTTGCACTTTTACTGATTTGTTTCTAGACATTAGTGTATTTGTGTAGAATGTTTTTGCCGTAATTCCAGTTCTTAGTAAATAATGCAGACAACTAGTGGACTTGAATTTTTGGATTATTACAAGTGAAGATATATTGAAGAGTATTACAAATGTACATAATCATCTGTACTTGGCCATCTACTTATTTTTATATTAAGTCATTTATTTTTAACTAAGAGTATTTACTGTGTTGTATGTTTATAAGATTACAAAATAATCTATGAGGCTTATGTGAAATGACTAAGCTAATTCATTAAATTTATTTTACTATTAATTAAATTTAATTAATGATAAGAATGCCAGTTTTCAAAATCGATATTTTTTCCTACCATGAAATACTTTATAAATGTTTCTGGAATTTAAGTAAAATGTTCAAAGTAACGAAAAGGGTATCAAAATGATATTGATTTTACTATCTGCATAGGAACAGTTAAGGTTAGTGATGCTGCTCTGGGGGCCTTGTGATGCTAAGACATCCTTAAGAAGAGAGATAACTTATTGTCTGGTTAAAACTTTCTTCATGATACCTGACAGGTGTTTTAAACATAGTGTGATATCTGTCAGTAAGATTATTCCTGAGTGACATAGTGGTAGAACCCTCCACTATAAATAGCACTTCACACATTTTGATGAGTATTGAAAAGTTGTCAGGCCTAATCAGTTATGCAGAAATCTTTCATGGTTTGGAGATTTAGAAGCCTCCTCAGTGAGGAATCCTCAAGAAAGCAGAGTGGTGATGTACTTCATCTGTCTTCTTTCAGTGAGATTACTTATAAAATATCCAAGTGACAAGCCTTGTTCTAAGTGCTGAGGGTAAGGCAGTGAATGAAGTCAAGAACTTTCTTTGCCCTGGTGCTGAGCTTTGGATAGGAGAAGAGATACAGACACACGATTCACACCAATAATAGTAGTACTAGAAATAAAACAGTGTGGAAGAAAATTAAAATAGAAAATAAGAGAAGGAACGAGAGTTAACGATTTTATTAAAAGAGTCTGGTTACTGAAAGCCAGTAAGTAATGCCCACGTTGAAAAATGCTTTCTCTAATGAAGACAGCCAAGTGCCTGTGTATCCAGCAAGCATATTCTCCTTTAAGAGTGAAGCCTGCTGGGTGGGTAAAGAGACAGACAGATGTGGGAAAGGGTTAAGTGTTTGTGATCACTTTGAGTCATCCACAGACACATATCAATCTTTGGACCCATAAATGTGCTGAAAATACAAATTTCTAATTCTTAGAGCGATATACATTGTCTGCTGATAGATGCATTAAAGAACTTTGTAATATTACAGTTATATCGTTATAATATTTTATCCTTATTCTTAATGTAGTTGACCTTTGTTCATACCAGAGTATATGACAACTTCAAGACTGGGACATTTGTGCTTTTTAAGAGTATGTCACGTGATTTTGAAATTCATGTACGTCAGTGGGACTGTGGGAGACTTCACTATCCTGTGTCATGTAACTGCGGCTTTGTTGCAAAAGAGGAAGGTGACATCGTTACTTTTGATATGTGCAGTGGCCAGTTACACGAATCTCCACCATATTTATTTGTAAAGAGCCAAGAGTCATCATCAAGCAATATCAGAATAACTGAATCTTATTTAGAAAGAAAAATCACGGTATGTGAACGGAAGCAAAAATTTAACATTGGAAAGAGCTTTGCCTTTTGTAATTTTGGATGAACTTCTACTCATCCTTATAAATTAGGCACTGTTATATTTTGATATTAGTTTGCTAAAGAAATTAGCACTTAGATCAAAATACATTATATTCATGTATAAGAATGTAAAAAAGAAAGAAAACCGCTTTAGATTCACTCAGATATTAGACAAAAAGCTTGTATTTTAACCTATTATTCAAAATGGAACATATCCTTACATCTAAATTGTTCATTCAAAACATTTTAATATTACAGTTTTGTGGATTATTCCTAAAACTATTTGACAATGTCTAATTAATGTATATTAGGTAAAATGACAATTAAACATCAATATTCAGGAATAACTGAGCAGTTTTTAAGAGAATACAGTCTGTTAATACTTCAGGAAGAAGCATGGAAGATAATATGAAAAAGGATTAAAAATTAAGCAAAGGGCACCAAATTACATTTTATAAACTTTTTTATTATAATATTTTTGAAATATTATTTCATATCGGTAAGCAAAATATTTATATCTTAAGGTCATGTTCACCTTTTCATCTTTTGAAAAGTAAATTCATGGTAAATATGTTAAATATTTAAATAAAGAATTTTTAGTATGTTATGGCTTTATAACATTTACTGAATAGTAATGTACAAACAAAATATTATTTATCTGAATCCTGTCACCCAAAGCCATACTATGAATCATGAATTAGAAAAATCTTTATATAAAACAATAAATATATAAAACATTTATAGATTGGATATATATGTATATATGTTATACATTGAATTAGTAGACAACTGTAAATGTGAATAACATCAAAAGGCACAAGGTGTTTTGCCTCATGACTGCTATCCCAACACTTTAGAAGTCAAGGCAAGAGAATGGTGAGCATAAGACAAGCCATGGTTCCATAACAAGACTCTGTCAAAGCAAAATTTAAGCAAAAACAAAAAGACAGTTCACACGGGAGTAACACTGAAAACTATGTCTAAGTGTACAAATAATTGACAAAACATTGGGATATCTCATCAGTAATCAAATAAATAAAAAGCAGTATCTTTCATATAATATTGCCAAAAATAAAATAATAGAAAAAATAATCTTTCTAGGGGATTCTATATGTCACTTCAGCAAAAGTTTTAACTGGAAGTTTGTTCTAATGAAATAATTAAGGATGTGAGCAACACCAGTGATATCCATTGCATCTCTCCCTGTAAGGGGGTAAGTTGTAAGTCGCCATAGGAGAGTTTTTAAAAAGCTAAATAAAATTAGACACATAGTAGAAGACATTATGGTCAAGAAAATGAGTGGGCATTTGTTGATTGCTAGGCAGAGATACTTATAAAATGCAGACTTCGGAATAATTTTAACCAGCTTAATGACTAGGAATGTAAGGTTTTTATACATGAAAAGAAATCCCCATAATGAGTACACGCCATTTTTTAAAAAAATGAGGAGACAAGAAGGATTATATTTAAACTGAAAACAAACACTGGTGATGTGTCTTTGGTGCTTTAGGAAAAATATTTTTTGTTTTTCAGTTATACTTCCAGATGATTGGCTTCAGGACATTATTGGGACCGGGGGCAGTGAGTGGCTCACTGTTAGGTGGCACAGGCCATTAAGGTCATGTAATTTCTGCTTGCTCTGTTTGCTACTTTCCCAAGCAACTAAAATAACTTGGCTATTGATTCTATTTGCCTACTGGCAATAAAAATACAGTAATTAGCTTCAAGGACTTGTATTCCTCTCAAAATTATGTTTATTGGTGTAAATTAATGACTTGGCAGTACAATTCTATACTGCATTACTACTATCAGAATGTGACTTTGTTAACACTGCCACTACTAGTTTTAACTGCCTCAACCTTATAAAATATAAAATTTTAATTAGTAAAGAAGTCAAGAACCATTTGTTTCAGTAAATAGTTGAAATGATAGGGTCTACAGGCAGTCAAGAGGACTGGCTTCCTGGGTCAGAGCTCCTGGGTGCCCCACTTCTGCCGGGTTTTGTGAGGTTCAGTGCAGAGCTGCTGCCCCAGGATCTGTCTCAGGTAAAAATGAAACACCCGTGATGTCTTCTGCTAGAAGCTCTAATCCTGATGCTGGCCTCCGGACTTAGACTACTCAGACCTTTGATGGGCCATTGACAAGGACACCAAACAGCTAGAGATTGACATCACTAATCTGAAGAAATCCCTCGTTTCAATGTCTGAAATGATCTCCAAAAATTGCAAAGGACTTTATTGGACTTGATTACTCTTCTACAATAGAAAAGACTGTGTACAGCTCTTGATTGTGTACATCCCTTAAAGAAAAATGTTGCCCTTACATAGACAAGACAGGGATGGTTAAAGAGAACATGAAAAAGGTCAGAGAAGGCCCAGAGAAAAGACAGAGAGAGAAAGAGAAACAGAAAGATGAGAGCTGGTACAAGGACTGGTTTTCAACTTCTCCATGGTTGTCAACCCCACTTCCTCCCATCTTGGGACCATTAATTGGGTTATTTTTGCTGATTTCTTTTGGTCCCTGGGCCTTAAACAGGCTGACTAACTTTGTGATTCAATAGATAGATACTTTGGTAGCAAAACCTATTCAGATACATTATCCTAAGTTAGCTATGGAGGACCATGAGACTCAAGATGAGTTGTTACTTTATCTAGGGTGTTCCTCAAATCCATCTCCACCCAACCTAAAAGAGGGGACTTCCACCCCTAAACCAAGCAGAGAGGGGCTACCCAGAACCCTCTCTGACCGGCAATCTGAACTCTTGCTTAGGCTGCGAGGCTAAGCACTGCAAGGGAATATAAATAAAAGTTTAAAATATCTATCTGGGTTCCCTGAGGAACAAGCCTGACTGCCTAGGGGTTGATGTCAAACGTATCCCCTCTCCAGGAAAAAGACATTGGGATGGGTATGACCCTCATGCCTCACTGGACAACGACAGGAGGATCGGAGCCATTACAAGGTCCCCTTCAATTATTGGAGGTCAGGCCTCTATCCCCGCCTTTGCAAGAATAGAATAACCAAGGCCCTTCTATACTTAGAAAAGGGAGGAGATGTCAGGGGCAGCCCTGCTT
The DNA here is from genome assembly GCA_021653895.1 of Mastomys natalensis. Taxonomy (NCBI): domain Eukaryota; kingdom Metazoa; phylum Chordata; class Mammalia; order Rodentia; family Muridae; genus Mastomys; species Mastomys natalensis. The sequence goes on along the minus strand of JAJTUV010001328.1, from coordinate 803,808 downwards.
ATACACTGAAGGCCTAAAATCAGCCATAGGCCTAAATCAACAATAGGCCTGACATACATGCATGCTAGTCTTGGGTCTCTGTGGAAAAACACTGAAACAGAAGGCTATAAGCTATTGTAAACAGGCGGCTTCTGTGGAAATTTACCAGCCCAAATACTCATAGGTCTTATAAATAGGCAGCCTCGGTGGACAGTACCAACTTAGATAAGGACAAGTGAATCATAGGCAGAGTCATAGTGACCTGTCCCCTGAACCTACACTCAGCTGATACCCTGTTCTGAAAGGGTACATCCCCTGAACACCTATGCTCCAGTGCCATTCCCTTCCCACATCCTGCCTTTTTGTGTTTATAACCTCTGTGTAAATAAGTAAATTATGATGTGATTTAAATAACTAAATAAATTTTTATAAAATAAAAATAAATAAATAAATAAAATTAATCTTTATTCATTCATAAGCCAAAAAAAAAAAAAAGAGGACTGGCTTCTCTTTCAGGGGTTCAATTCCCAGCACCCATGTGGTAGGTCACAACTGTCTGTAACAATCTCAGAGTATCTGATTCCCTATTTTGGCCTCTGCAGGTACCAGGCACACAAATGGTGAACAGACATACACACTGGCAAAACATCCATGTACATAAAATTAAAAATGAAAAGATTTGAAATCGTGACCAAATTTCAAATCACATAATGTGAAAAGGGATTTCTTTGAAATGTAATTTTAAATGAAAGTTTTCATGCAAAAATAAGTATTTCATTCTTTGTATGCATAGAAAAATAGCTTTCTTATATCTTATATGGTATTCTTTTCGTAACCCAATGAATTCAGCATCTTGTTTCTCAATGTGGGCTTGTCTGCTTTCAGATTTGGTTTTCCTCTGGAGCTTTCATCCGTGCTGACCTCAGTGAGTGGGGTATGAGTATAACACTCAGAATCTCTAGTTTAGACTACAGAAGCACACTGGGGCTTTGTGGCACCTTTGATGAAAACCCAGAAAATGATTTCCATGACAAGAATGGGACCACAATTGATCACAACATCAACAGTTATATTGCTTTTATCAATGAATGGAGGTGAGAATTAAGCTGTTGTTCAGTTGTTTTTGTGTTACTATGAAGCTTAAGCAATGGGTATTCAATGCTCTGCCATTTCAAATAGATTAGTGGAAAAAATGTTCTTGTTCAAATAACTATCCTATCTTTCATCTGGAAGGCTTTTACCAGGAAGAAGCATGTTTGACAAAATACCAGCTTCCCCACGGTTTCCTGCAAAACCATCCTACTGCAGCTGCTGGTTGGGTACCACCATACACCATCTGCTTTCTCACCATCTGGACAGCAGATCTCACTTAGAAATGGCTCCCAGCTGTAACGATATCAAGTACATTCAATTCTCTTCCTTGATACCAAACCTAGATATTACCTCTGAATATATCAATTCGGAAGCTCTTGTTGGAAAAATAAACCCTCATCTACCTAGGAAAGAAAATAATTTGAATTTCTTACTACAGGAAAATGCCCACCCAAACCTACCCAAACTGGACTTAAATTTACACCCTTCTGGGAATAAGACACAAAATCCTCCTACGTTTTCTAGTAATGAGAGGCATACACAGGACCAGAAATGAGGAAGAATCTACAAAACAGACGGAAACAACAAAATTTGAAGGACGTTCGTCCCGTATTTACTTTCCAGAGTCTTGGACAAGGCAACCTGGAAGAGTTTTCTTATTTTTTCCCTGAGGACCACACTGAGGACAGCCAGCAGGAGTTTGTCCCCTCGTGGCCCACAGCATCGGGTCTCACTGAAGTCAGCGTCTTGGCAATCTGTCAGCAGACTCTCGCCAACTCCAGCATTGGAAGGCTCTGTCTTCCCTTTCTTGGCAGGACACTAAGCCATGTTATGGACATGTGTGTGAAGGATGTTCTGCTAAAGGACGACGTGCGCTGGGCAGAGGCGGGAGTGGCCTTGTTAGAAAACGAATGCGAGAGACGTATTTTAGAAGAAGGAAAGCACAACATAGAAGAACACAGGAAGTCAATAGAAAGCATTCTAGAAGTGTTAAAATGTCCCAATTTATGCAGTGGACATGGACAGTGTATGGACTGGGCTGTGCATGTTTTTCAGGCTACAGTTCCCATGATTGCAGTCATCATACGGTATGCAAATGCTCTGAAACTTTGATATTGGGGACGGCATGTGATTATGGACATGTCCTTAGTGTTTATTAAGTCTGTAGTGAAGATATATTAGATTTCCTCCAAATGTTTCATCTTATTGAAATGTCAAAGCTAAATCTGTAAAACTGCCTTGACCATCTGGTACTATACCACTTGATGGCCTCTCTGGCAGTTGTTAATCCTTTCTAGCTGATTTCATCTCTGTTGTTATTCACTGGAAATGCCCGGCCACCCAGGCACAAAGCCTTTGCACACAATTGGTACTTCTGTCTGCAGAGTAACCTTTTGCCTAGACCTATATTCAGTTTATTTTAAGCACTATTTTATGTTATTTTACTAAAATTTTCTCAAAATTGTTTTTAAGTCTATTTTTGAGAGCTCTTTTGTCTAAGTATTAACTTAAAAAGTCCTAGTAGTTTATCTCACAGAACCTCAGATTTTTTTATTCTCTTGACATCATTAATATAAAATTTCTGCACATAACTGAAAACACATCTTTCTACATTTTATGCTTTTATCACTTTTAAAACAATCTTTGTCATTCTGTGGTAAAATTTAAGTTATATGGACTTTCATTTGTTTTATTCCTATGCCTGTGTAATGACACTACACACAAATACATCAGTAAGTAGACACATGCTACAACCGTGACATAATAAACTAATACAAATTTTTATGAGACGTTTGAGAATCCTAAGGTGAGAGGCTTATGATTTTTCCTCCAGGTTGGCTGGTAAGTTCTTTTAGGCTTTGACAGGACTAGAGCAGAAGAATATTATTCACAGGGACACATCCATTTTAACAAGCAGATCTCACCAATGCAGGTAAGATGTGCTCTCCAAGGCCACAACCAGAATAAGAGTCATAGGAAAGTCAGTTAGCTATGAGTTCTAAGAGAGATATTTCCTGTCAGTGATTAATACACTCACAATTATACTCAATATGGGTGTGTAGTGTGTGTGTGTGTGTGTAAAATATATAGTGTTGTGTGTGTTGTGTGTGTATTATTACATTTGATAAAAATTTTTTGTAATACTGAAATGATTTTTGAAATGTGAATATTGCATGTTAAGTGAACTATTTTATTACAGAAGCATATTTTACCTGTAATCCATCTGTTTGCCACAAACTGGTATGGCAAAACCAAGATGTAATTTTAGATATAATTTGTTAACATCTGCTCTTAATTAATAACAGACATTACTGAAACATTAGGGAAATGTGTGTGTAAGTGTTATCAGTTATGATAACAAACAATGCTTTGTTTGGATGGTTCGCATTACCTATTTAAACACATTATTAAATGTTTAATTAGTTAATTGCTATAAATAATGTTTTGAGTACATTTTGAAATGTTATGGGAACTATACTTTTAATTTAGACACTAAAAATAATTTTTCTGTATTTCACAAAGCAGGTGATGTTTATTATAATTTTTTTCTCTAAAGACACAGCTCCTGAAATTACTGTAGTTGAGAACGCTGGATTCTGTGATATTCAGAAGCAGAACTGTGTCACAGTGAAAGTTTTTGGTCAAGGCTTCAAAGAGTCATTGTCCATCAAGTGTGAAGTTACTAAACTGGAGGTATGATAAACACAGGCTTTGGGTGCCATGTTTAAAATGATTGAGTTTATGCCATTTTTCAGGTTAACTTTGTCTATCAGACAGCAACATGATCTGAGGCTGTTCAACCCACTGAGAGTTACAGGAAAATGGCCGCATGGCTTCACTAGATAAGCTGCCCTCTGACTGTTACTAAGTATTTTATATCATTTTTATTGAAGTGTTGGGCCATGGTTTTTAGTCATGATTAATAAAAGCTAAAAGAACGTCAAACTTGTTAGATAGAAACATCCATCTTTCTTGAACTGTAACCACAATGAATGGCAATGGTTTTCAGCCAAGATAATCTGGCAGGGAGTGTAGGTGATGGAGATACCAAATATGCCCTTCCAAGGCACAAACAGGGATAACCGTACTCATAGATCATGCCTCCTTTGCTCTGACCCCCATCAGTTATTCATCTCTCAAGATTATTCAAGCAGAAAAGCCATTCAGCTTGAATGAGAGCACATCCAAATATACATTATTTTGTGAACTATGCAATCTTCCTTTTCTTTATTCAAGCAAAAAAAAAAATAGTACAAGGACATGCTTTTTAATTTAGATGCTCATTTGGACAAGTTGAAAATTTAAAACATGCTTTTGCATTCTTACTTTATCTCTAAGTCAGTGAAGTGAAGTGTAAATCTGGTACTGAGAATTTGCTGAAGGAAATAATTTTGGAAATATTTTCCTTGTGTAATTATGCACAAGTATGCTTATTGAATCATGTTGTACTTAAGATCTCAATATCAGAAGAGAGAAAGGTATGTGGCTTTGGCAAATTTGTTAATATTAGGTCATGCTACTAGTAAATGAATAGAAGTTTGCAAATTTGTATTTTCTCGGAAAGTACATCTTGGACTTACTTTTAGATCTATATAATGTGTTGTGATTTACTTCTCTCCCTTCTAAACATTTGACAGAGAATTTTAGAAATCCCTAAATACTATGCTTAATTGTAAAAGAAAAGAAAGACGTTTAGTTGCCAAATCCCAAGGTGTTCTATGTAGCAAATAATTATGTTATATTGAAATTGATCAGTCTCTGCTATCCCTAGCTTTTTTTAAAATTTACATATATTTTCCCCTCCCATATATATATTTCATTTAGTATTGCTTGTATGTATATATTTTTATAAGGCTGTGCACTTGCTATTGGAAAAACAACTTATCTGTGTATAATCTTAAAATCTAAACATAAAACATGTCCAATGTGGGTTTTAAGGCTCTTTTAACTCACTCTTTATTAAGCATAATTTGACACAATTTTCAAATCATGCAACCCGAGTCTTTTTAGGATTTGCTGAAAGCCTAAGGCTTCACTTGAGTTGATTGTCCTAACTTCCACTAAGCTAATGTTTTCTTCTGGTTTCATTATTTATTACAGGCTACTTATTGCTTTTAAGACCTCTCAATGGACCAAACACACACATGTATCTATTATCTTTCTATCATCTAATATCTATGTATCGATCTATGCATCATCATTTATCTTCATCGTCTTTATGTATTTACTTAGCATCTTTCTAGTCTACCATCTTCAAGACATTGATAGCAATGTCTCTGATTCTAATAAAATGGCAGAGTGTTCACTCTATTCTCCTCTTCTTAGTTGTTTCTCTTTTCTTCACAAGTGAAAAACAGATCTCATCATTTCCAATGTATAAGTCTATTTTATCATTATTTGCATATACATATATTTTCAGATACTTTACCCTCTACCTTTGAAAATTAAATTTATAAAATGATATAGTGATAGAACAGAAAATAGTGTTTCCAATATGATATACACTATTTTTTACTTCCTATTCATAGCAGTTATGTATTTCATTGAAATATAATTAGTTGAAATGTTTCTGTTTCTTTTTGAGTTTCCTATACCTTCTAGTTGATTTGTATTAAAATTATTTAGAGAGTATCTAGAATATATCATAATTCTAAAAAATTTGATCTGTATGAAAGGTATTTACAGAGAATTGTTTATTTCTTCTCTTCTATATCATTCACCTCTTCCATTATCTCTTTTATTCTCCTAAGTAATGAGTTCCCATTATCCCATATTTTTTAGTATTCTTTCCATATACTGAAATCTGTGTCTATGATCATAATTTTCTAGTTAATCCTCATTATATTTCTTTTGTAGAAAAGCATACATACATATCTTCTATATTCTATAAAGAACAGTCTATCACAGCTTACAGCTCTTTTCTACTATTACAGTAATACTCGTAAAGAAGTCTTGGTCTAGAAATCCAGCTACTCACTCATTTCTTCTATTCTTTCCTCTAAAAGTCAAGTCCAGCTTTTAAGCTGCTGTCCATAGTTATTAAATCCAGAAAATAATCTTGTAGGTAGAGGGCTCTTTCTAACTTAGATCCTTTTGTGGTTAAATTAAATATGCCTCTCATCTTCATTCTTCTCTACCATAGACTATCATAATGTTTTGTGCTTCCTTCATTTTCAAATGCTGGTTTCTCCATCATGTTGGATTTCCCTCTCTCTGTTTAAGTTTTTAGCATCCAAACAGAAACACCCTTTATCCCCAGGAATAAAAAATATGACCCCCCTCTTCTGAAGCCTTCTTTGACTAGATCAGATTTGGGGCTTCCTGTGTATTATATCTTATTTCAATCTCAGTTATCACAGCAAAATGATATACTCCATATCTTTTCTGTTATTTTCTGCCTCAACAGAATACCAGTAGCTAGTACGTATATGTGCATAGGGCTTGACTACTTGGGACTGAATGGATATGGTTTAATACAGTATACATATGTGAAATTCTCAATAATTAAAATATTTAAACTAAAATGAATATCCTTAAAATAGACACTCACAAAATGTTGAATATAAAGAACATAGAATCATAATTATTTGTCACTTTGGGTTTACCTTTTCAGAGAGGGCTAGAACTCATATCTAAAGGACCAGTCATTGGCCACAGTCTGATTTCACAGAGAAAAAGAAGATATCTAACATGCCTTAAGCATAGCTAACATGACAATCTTGTCATGATATTTTTGTCATTTCTTCTCAGATAGAGAAACTGACAGATCTGCTATAACAGAGTACTCCTCCATAACTATAGATACCTGTACAACTGCAAGCTGTCAATCAAAAAGTCTTCAAAATGAGATTACACTTTATTCCACATCAACTGGAGTGATGTCTCTGTCCTTGCCCTTTCCTTCTAACCTACAATGCTGAGGCATGATCAAGTTGTATGACCAATGCTATGTTTGAAAACCATTGTGCAATCAAATGCATTTTTATACATTTGACTATACATATGAATTCAGATGTTAACCAATATGCCCTTGTAATTTTTAATATAGTTGTCAGTACTCAGAAAATCATTCTGCCCTTTTCTTTTCACACACTAAGGCATTTTAAAACACTACTAAGTAGTGTACAAAGTATAGCTTAAGCATGCCATTCTATTGGCACAGAGTAGGATAAACAGGCTAAAATTCTACTCAGACGACACAAACAGGCTTAAGCAAAATGACACATTTTACTGAGGATTTTTTATTTTGTACTGAAGATTTAGTATTTTGTATAGAATCGAAAAGATGAAGTTGAGTTCTCGTGGGGGGAAAATCTTTAACTTACTTGGCACTTAGACACCATGAAAAATTAGTATTTGCCCAATTATACATGTGCATATCTGTTTTTAGTCCTATTATTCTTTGTACACTTCAATTTTATATTTAACTTTATTGAAAAAAATGCCCACCACGCTATAGTTTTATGTTTAGAAATGTAATCCATTATGGCTAGTCTGACACCAATTCCTCTGACATACAGTTAAAAATGTTCAAATAGTCGAAGCACTGACCCATCTTAGTTATTTTTCTGGACCAGTCGAGGGTCAGATAGCAGCATGGAAGCCCAGTAGCTGCCAACATACTGGAAAGGTTTTCCAGGGAAGTGAAAGTGGGAATTTGGGGGGAAGAAGTTTTTACATAGAAAACCCATTTACTATGTGACAAGTATGACTCCATTGCTTTCCTCTTGCTCTGAAATACATCCTGTGGTGAGTGAGTATATATGACCAACCTTGGCAACTTTGTGGATTGAACCTGTCCATAATGTATGCTTTGGGAGAGGGGTTGATTTTTTTTTTAATTATCAAACTTTTCTATTATTTTTGAATAAAACTTACTTCCAATGTATTTTTCTAATTATATATCTGATTGTATGCGATATATATTTTAAAATTTCTACATTGTCTATACATAATTTAGTAATTACAAAATGTAGAAAAGTACTTCCACAATTTAGAACCAGTCAATTGACTTTTCATTACTCCTTCAGTATAATGGCAGTAAGTGGGTGCTCGGAGCAAGGATCTACACACAGGCAATCTTTCAAAATAGCAGAGTGGTTGACTGTCAGCTGTTCCCAGATGGCCAGTATTCTGATACCATGAATCTAACAGCAGAGAAACCCTTGGCAAAGTTGCAAGTGAAGGTAACAAATAAAAGATATTGTCCTATGCATAAATAAAATTTCATAGTGAATTGATTAGACAACATTTAGAAAAATAATCTTACTGTAAAATTATATCTCATAGGTATCTAATGATGGTTATGCATTCAGTAATCCCAAGATAATGATCATATATGACGGTGCTTGTCAAGTTTGTGGTCCCTATGAAAATGATTCATGCACTATGAAGGTATGTATTTTTATGTTCTCATAGAACACAATACATATATCCACATGTCTTTTGCATAATTTTATGCTTTTCCCAAACTAATGCTGGAATGACATAGATGTTAGTCTAGTTAAAATTAATGAACGTCATGTAGCTGTTGCTGATTGAACAAGGACGGTGTTTCTTCTTTTAATGTCTTAAAGTGGCAGAATGTTTCTCCCTGAAACTTTGAAGGAGGAGCTATGTTAAAGTAGCAAACATCTGCAGTTCTAGCGTTTAAGGTATGGAGGCAGGAGGACCAGAAGTATGAAGTTATCCCATCCTGGAGAACAACATGGGCTATGTGAGACCCTGCCCCTCTTCTCTATACTCCTCCCAAAAAAAATCAGAAAAGGAATTTCTCATTTAATTATCACCTATGTAGTCCTACGTACATATTTTTTGAGTAAAATTTGTCTTTGTGGTTAACTAGTTCTTTTTGTACAAATAATTTGTATTTAAAAAGGGTTTATAATATCTATCTAATGCTTTTATGTTTTTGTTTGTGTGTTTTCTGGTTGTATTTTTCCTTTGGTTATCTAGAAGGCTTCCTACATGGAAACTGATGACTTGGCAAACACCATGGACCTAATATCAGCCAACCCTTCAAACAAAAGAACATAAAACTAGTGTACACACATAAGAAAACAATGTGTATAGCTTTCTTCTTGAGATAAGCATTCAGAATATGTCAAGAAGAAATGTTAGTTGTTGCAAACTTATTTGGATTTTATTTTATCTGGAATATTTTGTCTCTGCCTGTTTAAAAATACTTTCAATGATGTCTTTCAAAGCTGTCTTGTCCTCTCAGGCTATTTGTTCTTTTTCATAGAGCACTCTAAGTGCTAGCAAAGGAGTTGTTTGAGCAAGTCCTGAGCAGAAATGTTAAAAAAAAAAATGTGAATCTTTTGAAGAAGTTACTCCACTGCTTTCTCCATGTTGCAGCATTGCCTTCACGGGAGCCTTGTAACTATATATTATAAGGTGAAGTGATTAACCCGTGAGGCTGGGCTGGTGGTAGAGTTTAAAGGACAGAGTAGGCTACAAAGGGAAGAAGTCAGGTATACATTGACATCATTCTTTCAACTGTACAGGAAAATGCTATTTTTATTAATAAACCACTTCCAGGTGGAGCTAACATTGGGGCTATGTTTCCTGTTACTCATAAGCTATGCTGTAGTATATCATGGCTTCTCTGCATTTTCTTATTCTTCCAAATAAATCAGTTTTATTGCTTTTTAATTTTATGAATAATGTTTTCAAAGATGTACTTGTATTGAGTTTATGAGAACTATCTCCAAATACAAATATGTATGCTGCTGTCTTTCTGTTTCTAGTTCCTATGTATTAAGCATAGGATATCTTATTGATTTTTTTAAAATTCTACTAGGATAATGTTTGTATTATTGATGATCGCTGCTATACTGACGGGTATAAAAACCCAACCAGCTCTTGTTTGATTTGTAGACCTCAAACTTCAAATTCTACTTGGTCATTTTTAGATGGTAAGTTCCTTTTTATTAATTCAATTATTTCTTATACAAAACTCTTAAAGTGATTTTAAGTCATAATTGATATTAATGTACTTCAGTTAAATGAACAATGTATTTAATTTAGAATCACTCATTACTTCATAAATTCCTTTGCTTTAAGAAATCAAGAGACAGGACTATGTTTTTATATGTGGTCTTGAACACCAAATAACACTTTAGCTAATAATAGGCTTCATATGTGTTTAGATCAAGTGATTTCATAGCTCTCTTAATTTGTAATTATACCATCCATGGTGATACAATGATAAAACTGATTAATAATGTAGATCTTAGAACTTACTCTAATATTAAGTGATATAGTACTATATATACTTTATATCACCATACTGTAATAGGTTATGATATGTATTTTAATATTTAATAATGAAATAATATTTGAATAATTGATAGAAGAATGAAATGGAAATCTGGAATTCAAATATATACAATTTCCTATATCTGACTTTATTTTGTTCAGTTTTATGGGAAAAAGTCAGCTAGTTCAGCTCCAATGGACATGAATCTATCATTTGATATTTAAGATACTTAGTACTCTTTAAAGTGCTTTTCAATACCCCTCTTCTCTGATTCTATAAATATGTGTACAAATAAATTCAGGATCCACTCTTCTGTCCAAAACGTACCACAAATAGTGGTCACATGACATAACGTCTTCACTTTCCCAAACCTACAGTAATTTCATGTGTATATCTGAGTTTGTTCCTCCTGTGTGATCAGGTGTTATTAGCTACATGGAATAGTATGCAAGATGCAGCAAGACATGACTCTTGGGCCAGGCAGTGGTGGCACATGCCTTTATCCCAGCACTTGGGAGGCAGAGGCAGGTGGATTTCTGAGTTCGAGGCCAGCCTGGTCTACAGAGTGAGTTCCAGGACAGCCAGGGCTATACAGAGAAACCCTGTCTCGAAAAACAAAATAAAAATAAAAATAAAAATAAAAATAAAAATAAAAATAAAAATAAAAAGGGCTGGAGAGATGGTTCAGTGGTTAAGAGCACTGACTCTGCCAGAGGTTCTGAGTTCAATTCCCAGCAACCACATGATGGCTCACAACCATCTGTAATGAGATTCAATTCACTCTTCTAGTGTGTGTCTGGAGATAGCTGCAGTGTGTACTCATATAAATAAAAAAATAAATAAATCTTTAAAGACATGACTCTTAGAACCTATATAACATTATCTATAATTAATATCCCTTTTATTTACATGTTATTATTTATGCAAATTTCATTACTTTCTTAGGTAATTTTTTCATATTCACTGCCTAGTAACAAGATTTACAGAACATTAACCAAACCCAATGAAAATTTAAGGGAAAATAGCGAGAGTGATAAAGAAAATGGAGACTACCTACCAAGATGGAGTCTTTCTTGTTTGTTTGTTTCTTTGTTTGAGACAGGGTTTCTCTATGTAGCCTAGAACTCACTCTGTAGAACAGGCTTGAACTCAGAGATCTGCCTGCCTCTGCCATATGAATGCTAGGATTAAAGGTGTGTGTCACCACCGTCTGCTGAGTCTTTCTTTTAATGGCTATGGTATGACTGATTTGTGAATATCTATCATGTTCAATGGTATAAGTACTCTTATAAAATAGGCCTTATGTAAAGGATAAAGGAAATAAAATCATTAATGAAGCAGCTTTCAAAATTATACAGGGACATGTTGTGAGCTGGACCTAGGGTTTCATTGACACCAGTGCATCATGTGTGCACATAATGTCCTTGTAGTCCCAGTGCCATAGTATATTTGAATGTCTTATTTATGTTTAGCTAGCAAACTAGGAGAATAAATATATTAGAATATAGAACAGTATAAAGTATATTTTAGAATGTATTCTGAATATAAAGAAAACATTAACTACTCCTGACACAGCTTCACTATGGGATGTGTGAGCTTGGACACCGGAAAGAGCTCGGAGGAGTAGGAGTTTGGTCTGACTGTTCACTCCCAAGTGTTATAGATGGGAAGTAGGCAGAGTGAAAGAAGTGTTAGGATTTGGATGAAGAGTGTAGTCGTAGAAAGTAATGGGAGGTGTAGAGGGAGAAAGTGAGGCTGAGAAAGCACACACAAATAGAGTAACAGGGTCCAAGATACCCAGGATGCCCAAGCAGTGGAATCGTGAACACAAAGTTATTTAAGACTAAAGAGGAATGCCTCCAACCTGCAGAATACAAAACTGTCTGCATATACCATGCAGTGTCCAAAGTATTTATAGACTTGCCTCACAAAACTCACCCTGAGCCTGACAGTTACTTTTACATTTACACAGAATGGAATGTCATTTATGAAAGGAGAGAAAATAGCAGCTAATAGAACTTTAAGCAGAATTTAGTCCTTATTAGTAGTTTATCCCTGTGGGAACTATCAGGATTATGCTTCTTTACTTTTCTACAGAGGTACAAGGTTAAATGCTTTCTCTGTTACAGATAACCAGCCCCTGTGATTCAAGCACTGCAAGACAAATTACAGGCATTTTATGGTGAAGAGTTTGAATACCAGTTCACAGCCTGGGATCCAGAAGGCTCTGAGATACATTTTACACTGAATTCTGGTCCTGATGGAGCAGGTGTTTCCTCTGAAGGACTTCTAACATGGAAAACAGAGTCACAGACTCCTCAGAGATTCACTGTCCATCTTAAGGATGAATGTGAGGCTGAAACAACAGTCACAGTGGAGGTCATAGTTATAATTACATGAATGTCACTGGATCTTTTACAAATACAGCTACTTTATTTTAAATCCTAGCACAAGACATAGTCTTAATGTCAAAGAGCATTGGAGACATTAAACTTTGCGTGTTTGTTTTAAATGTCGCTTGTAATAGCATAGCACCTTAGAGAGACTCTTAATAAGCCCTAAAGCCTGGGTCTAAATTGATAGCTGACATCATACTCTGTACTTGCAGACAAGGATGAGTATCTCACACATTTCGACTCCCAAGGAAGTCCTGACTAAAATAAGATTGATAACTATATCTTTTGCTTCAAATGAGAGTCTTGAATGTTGAATTAGAAACCACAAATACAGAAAGAAGATATGAAAGAAATAACTGATAATTTTTCCTGTATTAATATATGTATCATGTCTGTCACAGGGCTTAAATTCTTATAAACTCCTTGTGATGAGTTTGAAGTTTTATGTGTACATTTTCACAAAGACATATGTGATGAAAGGTAACTGTGTTTGACCACATTAGCTTCGCAATTGAAGTTACTGTCTGCTCTTAAACTGCAATAACATGGGTGGCTGATTGCCTTCCACATTACTGATTTTGTTTCCTAATGTTCTGTTTGCATTTAGAAACTGATGATTCTATCCAGGGGGTATGGTGTTACTTACCTAAAAATATGTCCGTGGAAAGATGAGGAAGGAGGAATATAAGTTCAAGGCCACTCTGAACTATTATTGAATCTATTTTAAAAATTATAAAATAAAAACAAATTGTTCTACTCAGGACATTTTCTTTAAAGTATTCCACATAGCACCTATATTTTAGCTTTACTCTTTAGAGGGGACATAACTTTTTAAATACAAATTTTGCAGAGAAACATGACATGATTTTCCATGTCCATAAGCCCTCGTGCCTATCCTGATTTCATGGAGTGACAGCTAAACATATTTTTTTATTCAAAATAACACATTCAGTACTTTTCTTTTGTAGGTGACTGTGAAGTCTTGTGACTGCTTGAATGGTGGGTCATGTGTGTCTGATAGAAAATTCCCTCCAGGAACTGGAGCCTACCTTTGTGACTGCTTGCCTGGTTTTTATGGTGAATTTTGTGAGGCTGAAGCCAGTGAGTGCCAATCAAACCCTTGTGGCCTTGGCAGATGCATTAGTGGCTTCCACAGTTACTCCTGTGACTGTCCTCCTGAGCTCACAGGTCAGTTTGGGTTCCTCATGAACTAAAAGAGAATGTGAATGAATTAGACAGAAAATTTCCTTGGAATATTCTTTTGGGAAACCATGCAAATCTATGTTCTTAAGATTTTAAACCATATTTTTAAACGTCTGGCCAAAAGTAACATAGACATAAACACTGCATATATTCTCTGATAACTTTTCAAACACTTCTGTACTTTTGATTTCATATATTCTTGCGATTTTGTCCATTTAATGATTCTGACAGCAATCTAGGAAACTCAACTGCATGTTTATAGGCATGTTTACATCTTTTTGACAAGTAAAAGTACATTTCGGTGTATTGATATTGAAACATAGATCAGGGAACCTCGTGGAAGTGGAGGCAGAAGGAGCATTGCAGTCAGAGAGGGTGGAGGATACCAGGAGAACAAGGCTCTCTAAATCAACTAAGGAAAGCTTGTGTGAACTTAAAAAAACTAAATCAGGAAGCTCAGGGCCTATGTGGGGCTGCACCAGGTCCTTTGGGCATGTATTGTAGCTTTCAGTGTAGCATTTTATGGGATTCCTGAATGTGTGAATGAATGGGTTTCAGAATCCTCTACCTTCTCTTGGGGTTCATTTACTACTTACTGTAGGTTTACATTGACCAACTTCCATGTGATGGTTTTTGTTTTATCTTTTTGTATTTTATTTTGTTAAAAAAAAAGAGAGAGAGAAACATTTACATAAAAATATCTTTAAAAGAAATATAACGTGGAATAATAAAAATGTTTCAGGAGAATAAAAATGTTACCACATAAGAAGTGCTTTATTAGAAATTTATTAACTTTGAGACATCATGGGTTAAATTACTGTTGGAGACAAATGAAATGCAAGCATAGTCATTAATTCATTACTTGTCTTAAAATATCTGATTCCAAATATGAGCATATGATAATAATAAGTCTTTAATTTATCAAAGGCTTGAAAGTCATGTATGAATTGCTTTTCAGGTATATAAATGTAATATTAGATTAATATACAGACATTGAGCTGACTTTTCTGAAATAAGTCAGTTTTAACATAGATGAGAAAACAGAAAATTTACTTGTATTCAACCTTTTTATTATTTTAGAATTTTCACTTAGACATATAAATATAGATATCTCACTGGCTTTGTGTTAGGGACTATATTTGAAATTATTCAAATATCAATTTCCTCAAAAATATATGTATAACAAGGACTCTATTCTATTCATAATATGAATTTATTCATTCAAATTAGATCTAAACATATCAAAATATCTTATTGGGGAAAATTTTGACATTTTTAACATGTAAAATTAAAACTTTCAGAGTCCAATACTTTGACTGAATAAATCATTCTTAATGTTAGTGAGAAACATTCTAAACAGCCATTCAAAAAATTCAAATTTTTAAAGAAAAGTATAAATTTTATAATTATATTTTATAATTGTATATCATATACTGTAGTTCTTACCTCATATATTGATCTACTTGTTTCTTGAGACATATCTTATGTTACTTATGCTGGCCAACTCAAAGTCTTCCTATCTTATCTTCCCTGGTGATCAGACTATTCACCATATTTATAGAAAATAATAGATTTACATGTGTGAAGAGTTGTGTTTATTATTAAAAGAAGTCTAATGATTTTATATTTGATTGTATAGTAGTTTTTAAATAAATAGTAAATATATTTCCTCAATAGAGGTGTAGAAGTGCTAAATAAAGGAGCAGGAGAACCGGCCAGGCAGGTACATGCTTGTAATCCCAGAACTCAAGAGGCAGCAGGATGACACATTTTAGTTTAACCTGAGCTACATAACTAGCACCAGGAAAGTATAAGTAAGCAAACAATGGGATGTTAGACATTAAATAATTTGGGCTATCTGTCTCTTTCCTATAGGCAAGAACTGTGAGAAGGATGTAGATGAGTGTGAATCTTGGCCTTGTTTCCCAGGTGTGGAGTGCATCAATGTCTTTGGTTCCTATCATTGTAGTTCATGTCCAGAAGGGTTTCATGGTGATGGGAACACGTGTCATGGTAATAGCTCTTGCTTGCTGCTGTGTTTTGTGCTGTGTTTATCTACTTCAGGTCACTGAACAGCATTTTCTTCCACTCGCATGCTTCTTCAGTATATATGCATCGTGCTACATGTAGAACTAGATGCACAGGACACAGAAGTGTATCTCATATGTTCTCATATTTAATTAGCATGTGTTAGCAAGAGATGTGATTAGCAGCTCCATGGTGCCAAAAACATGTTTTGTATATTTTGAATGAGGAGCACACAAGAGGCATCATTCCCACCAGGAAGGGTAATGGAGGACCTGAAAAGAGGCATGAATTGAGTAGAAAGAGAGAAGGGGGGACTGAGAAGACTATATATATGAAGGTCAAGAGAGAGGACTGAGTGAAAGATGAACTCTTATGGATATTATCCAAGGAGAGAAATTTTAGAAGAAAGGGACACAAGAAACTGAAGAACATCAATATTTTAAAAGTGATTTCCAGAAGACAATATTAAAGAACTATATATGTGTTATAGTTAAGTGAATAAAGATCCTCTTTTTATGAGATATTTACCCATCACCCAATCTTTATACCATGGTGGGCTTATATGTTGAGGTAACAAGTAAGAAAGCCTGTGAAACCTCCTACATGTTTCCCATAAGACTAAAGTAATTGTGGAAAGATAAGAATTGTATTTTCTTTTCTTTCATAATCTCTTCAATCTTAAATCTTATATTACAGAAAAACATTGGAAAAATCATTTTTTCCTAATTCTGGTGTGTGGAAATTCAGGAGCAAGGGTGTAGTTTAGCTGTCTTCAGGAATATTGTCTTCTTGCCCATCAAACAATAGTGTCTAAAGGCCTTTCTTCTGTGTGTGCTTTCCAGGTACCCCTGCCTCTTCTTAGGACAATTATCTACTTATAGAAGAGATGCACTTTCTCACCTTGTGCAACCAGAATCCCTTTTACAAAGGCCCTCTCTCCAAACATAGCCATGGTTAGGATTCACAGATTTCACAGATGAATTTTCAGGCACACAATTCATTCAAAATCTGAATTTGTGGGAAAAAAGCTTAACTTTGATCGAACCGAATTTCCAATAAAGTCCAAGAGACTCATGAACCCCAGATTATGACTCATCAGATTTGTTTGCATTAGTTGAACTCTGATATGTTTGATTTACAGTTGAAACAGAGTTTTTAAATGATTTTACTAGAAAATTGTAGTTCTCATGAGGTCTGACAAAAATATTATTGAAGAAGAGGATGGTAAAACTGCCAAAAACATAAAACTTATATTAATCCAATAGATGAAAATCTCCCCAATAAGCTATAATCTTGAATTAAGTCTAATAAAGAATACTTCCCAATTGTTTTCCCTACAGCTAATAAGTTGTACCTCAGTTATTTTTACTTTTAGAAAGATAACCTGAGGATTATATAAGGTAACTCAAAATACATGTTTTCACTTGCTAATCTTCTGAATGCTCAGGTACATATTACAGAAGTGAGCAAAATGGACTTCAGAGAAGCTTATTAGTGGATATTCCATAACTTTCAAACCTGTTAATTTTCTGTGTTATCTCCTGTATCCAAGTACACATTCCTTGAAGGCTGGAACACCGTGATGACTTTTGTATTACTATATGGTTCTTAGCCATAAATGTTATAAACCACACATAAATGAATGAGTTACTTGGCATCAAATGTGGATAGGGTAGAACATTAATAAATATTCTGATGAATGTTTCTCCTTATTTTTTTTTTGCTCTTTAGACTTGAGCGTTCAACCACCATCAAAGGAGCCTTTACTGATGAGTTCAAGCTTTACTCGGAGTCCTGCGACAACTTTTAACGAGCTTTTAAACTCGATAGGCACATCTCATTTGTCAATAAAATCAGTTACAACTCAAATGGATAATAGGAAGAAGGGTGTTTCTCATCAGACACCAGCTTATGAGCATACAGATCATGCTCTCAGTTCAGACCTTACTGTGGATGAGCTTGAAGTTCTAACACACAATGGTAGTTTTTTAAGCATCAGTCCTAACAGTTCTTTAGGCCAGGTAGATCCTGTCCAGAGCCCTATTCCAACAGAGACAGAAGGACATAATGCTCAAATTAGCAAACCTTTCCAAAATTTCTCTGGGCCAGAGTTTACATTGACTACTAAAGCAGCAATCACTATTTTGCCAGAAAAGTTTGGATCAACCAAAGTATCAAACTGCACCGAATCATCTTGTTTCCTGGGTGTTTCCTGTGTGCCAACCACAGGTGGTCAATTCAAGTGTGGACGCTGCCCCTTTGGATATTACGGAGATGGTATCACTTGCAGAGGTACTGTGAGAATTTTTTACCATACATAATGAAATCTAATTCACTTTCATTTAAGTAACTAAGAAGTTGTATTTCTTTTTTTTTTTTTTTAATTTATTTAGTTATTTAAATCACATCATAATTTACTTATTTACACAGGGGTTATAAACACAAAAAGGCAGGATGTGGGGAAGGGAATGGCACCAGAGCATAGGTGTTCAGGGGGAGTACAGATACCTTTCAGAACAGGGTATCAGCTGAGTGTAGGTTCAGGGGACAGGTCACTATGACTCTGCCTATGATTCACTTGTCCTTATCTATGTTGGTACTGTCCACCGAGGCTGCCTATTTATAAGACCTATGACTACTTGGGCTGGTAAATTTCCACAGAAGCTGCCTGTTTACAATAGCTTGTAGCCTGCTGTTTCAGTGTTTTTCCACAGAGACCCAAGACTTGGTGTTAGCATGCATGTATGTCAGGCCTATTGCTGACTTTAGGCCTATGGCTGATTTTAGGCCTTTAGTGTATATGCAGGGCTGCTCCTGACATCTCCTCCCTTCTCTAAGTATAGAAGGGCCATGGCAATTCTATTCTTGTGAAGGCGGGGATAGAGGCCTGACCTCCAATAATTGAAGGGGACCTTGTAATGGCTCAGGTCCTCCTGTTGTTGTCCAGTGAAGCATGAGGGCCATACCCATCCTGATGTCTTCTTCCTGGAGAGGGGATACTTTTGACATCAACCCCTATGCAGAAGTTGTACTTCTTTGATTGCTGATTTCTACTCACTCTGGTTAGTTTAAAACATTTTGGGGAAAGTAGGTTTTCTGAACTACTTTTTAAAATTACTATTAAAATATGATTACTATATAAGTATTAGCAAAACAGTTATACCTGCTTTATTCTAAATTCTATAGTAACATTCTGTTTTAACCATCATATAATCTATAATAGCTTCACATTTTGAGTGCAATTTTCCGATTGTCTGAATGACAGAGCAGGTCTTCGTGAGTCTAGTTATCCAGTATCAAGCAGCTAAAGAGATAAGACACACTTTCGAATACAAACCTGATCAGTATTGTGGTCCAGATTCTTGTCAGTCCACAGTTGGAATGTAACACTTCAAATTACTAATTCTGACATACTTGCTTATTTTCATACACTGAGATTTTTCTGTATTGCCTCCAACACTTTTGGCATTCAAACAACTTTCTGTCATTTCCATTTTACAGGCATTGTTTATATGTTTGCTCTGAATAGTCATTGTTTTTGTTTAATACAAATAAAAATTTTGGCTTTGCAAATGAGAAATTGTTTCTTAGGTGTTTTGCTATTGCTTCTACTATTGCTATGTTTAGATTAACTGTATCTTTTATGGTTAACAAATAGAACAAAGATATCTCATATATTATGGTTATATGGAAAGTGTTAAAGGCTCAGTAGACTATGTCAAGTGACTCAAGATGCTTAAGGGAATCTAATCCCATTAGCTATTGGCTCCCTGGAACCTTGCTTTTTGGTTGAGCATCACTGTCTGCTCATCGATATTTAACTGTATTCCATCTGAAGCTCCATTGCACTCTGCAACACAAGTGTATGGCTGGCTACTCTCTCTACGCCAAGCTAGGATTATCAGAATAATTGCCATATAATGTACTTCTTTCTTAGTCTAGTAATTATTTATCTTAATCATTCAAACCATGAAACCATTATAAAGAAAAGAATTATGGGTAAATGTAGTAGCTGTGCTTTAATATGTCATTAAAATGTTCACATTAGAAAACTTCAGATTAGGGGTTGGAGTTCAGTAATCAACATGGTGACTCACAGTCATTATAACTCCAGTTCCAGGAGATTCTATGCCCTCTGTTGTGTTTTGGGAACACTGCATGTTGCCCAACAGCCACAAAATAAAAAATTTGTTAAATAAGAGAGAGAGAGAGAGAGAGAGAGAGAGAGAGAGAGAGAGAGAGAGAGAGAGAGGAAAAAGAAAAGTAATTTTGGCTGGGCTGTAGTAGTGCACACCTTTAATGCCAGCATTTGGGAGGGAGGTGGATCTCTTTAAGTTTGAGGCCAACCTGATCCAAGTTCCAGGACTGTCAAGGCTATATAAAGAAAGCTCCCAGGGTCTAAACCACCAGCCTGGGAGCACATAGGGAGGGACCCATGGCTCCAGCTGTATATGCAGGGGAGGATGGCCTTGTCTGGTTAGGTGGGAGAAGAGATCCTTGGTCCCATGAAGGCTGGACACCCAGTGTGGGGGAATTCGAGGGTGGAGAGGTAGGAGTAGGAGGAAGGTTAGGGGCACATTCTCATAGAAGCAGGAGGAGGGGATATGTAAGGGGTTCCTGGGCAGGGGGTGGGGAAATGGGGTCAGGGGATAACATCTGAAATGTATATAAAAATATCAATAAAAAAATAAACATTAGGGAAAAAAAAGAAACCTTGTCTTGAAGAAAGAAATAGACCGAGAGACAGAGAGAGAAATAGAGACCGATAAAGAGACTCTTTAAATCGACAGGTAACACACCACACACACACACACACATGCTATAAGTCAGTCATTGTTCCCTTTTTTTTTTTTTTTTTTTTTTTTTGCAGCATTTTGTAGACACTCCTGTGGAAGAAACAGGGAATGTGTTGCCCCAAACATATGCAAATGTAAACCAGGTTATACTGGTTCCAGCTGCCAAACTGGTAGGTACCTGATTCATTAGTTTCTATAATAAATTTATTTTATAATCAATGTTTCTAAGCCACGGACTTTATTTTTATGTAGCCATCTGTCACCCTGTTTGCAAAAAGCATGGGAAATGCATTAAGCCTAACATCTGTGAATGTCCTCTGGGGCATGGTGGAGCAACCTGCGATGAAGGTGAGAATTCCAACTACAATCTCAAATGCAGAACTAAGTACAGTATTATTTCATTGGAAATATTTTTTGAAGGATAGTTGTCTTGCTGTGTTTTTGTTAATGAATACTCATCAGTGCTCAGATAAAGCTCACAGTTTAAAAAATATTCATACTAATTCTTTTTAGGGGGATTTTTGTTTTTAATTTGAAAAAATTATTAACTGAACAGGTATTTTGTCTGGATGTATGTCTGGACGCCAGGTGTATACAACATCTCCAGAACAAGTGTTGTATTCCTTGGGAAGACATTTACAGAAGATTGTGAACTGCCATGGGTACAGTGGAATATCTGGAACCTGGTTTATCTGGAAAGCAGTCAGTGTCTCTTAACCATTGAGCCATCTCTCCAGCCCTTGACTTTAGACTTTTAAACATTCAAACTTCAGAAGTCATAGATCAAAAGACTAATTGTTTCTCTTCCAAAATCTTTGCTTTTTAAGATTTAAGCATTTGAAGAAAATATTTATTTAAATGACTTGTGTATTAAATGCAAATCTTAAGGCTATAAAACAGTAAGAAGAAACCTAAAAGATGACCCTAAAAATACATCTGTAGTTCTATACATCCTGCATGATTTAGGATGAATTATTAAGCAGGGAATCTACAGAATAGAATTGATAAAAGGAGGTGCTTTTTAAAAATTAATTTGCTATTTTTAAAACAATTTTTGAAACTGAATTCTAGTAGGTGATACATATAATTGTGAATGATCTTAGAACCCTGGTAAATGCTTTAATGACAAAGAAAACTACAGAGGAACAAAATAATTTTGGAACTAGCAGAAGTCTTCAAAACTAATAGCAAATGAGAATAACTATGGAATATACAAATCTATTTTTGAACAGGAATTCATAAGTCCAAGTTCACACTTTAGAAGCTGAAGGTCAGGTATTTTATCCAATTAATCAAAGTCTTCATAAATCATTCACACATCAGCATTGTGTTTTGTAATTTTCATGTATAACCCAAAGCATGGTGCTGATTACTAAGCTTCGGAATTGTAAATTCACATAGTGGATCCCCACAGAAGAGTAACTACACAGTAAAGGGAACTGAGTTTAGCCTAAATTGTTCTTATAATGGAGCTTTATTGCAGGCAAGCTTTCGACATGCATGTATACTGATTACTGAAATCTGACTTAATACTATCTGTGTCTGCAGAACATTGTAGCCCTCCTTGCCAACATGGGGGCACGTGCTTGTCTGGCAATCGATGCACTTGTGCTTATGGCTTTGTAGGGCCAAGGTGTGAAACATGTAAGTAAAACTCTTTTACAATCTGCTATAATAAGCATCTTCCTCAGTGAGTTGATGGCTTTTGTGCTAAATAAAACAAGCCCATCCCTAAATAACATTGATGCACTAAAGGAGCCAGGGACTCCCAGAATGGAGGTAAAGATGTTTAGATGGGTGTGGCTGTAATCCTGGTGTTTGGGAGGCTGACAGTCGTGAGTTGAGGGGTAGTCTGAGTTATACATAGTGAAACCGTGTCTCAAGAAAAAATAAAGAGGTTTGCTATGAATAGTAACATCTCTTTCTTTGAAATAAGTGGAAATCAGACTTTTCAATTTGCTTTTAAGTTTATATTATTTAATTTATCTCTGATTATGTTCACCAGTTACTAATACGTTTCCTAAATAACTAATTCTTGTTTGGTGCTAATAGTTTTCTAATTTCTCCATGCCTTATCAGCAACAAAATAGCTGAACATAAGAACCTGAGTTCATATGAATGAATTATCCTGGTCTTTCTTTATGGTCAAATTCAATTACTAAAAGTATTTGACAGTTACAAGCTAAATTTGTCTTTCTTTTGTTCTTGTTCTGTGATCTTAGTGGTCTGTAACAGACATTGTGAAAATGGAGGCGAATGTGTTGCACCAGATATTTGCCAGTGCAAGTCTGGCTGGTATGGACCCACCTGTAGTACAGGTAAATCAGAATTATGTGCAATCAAAGTATCAATAAAAAGCAACTTGAAATGTCCCAAAGTGTCACATCTAAGAAACAAAACTGAGCTGACAGGCAAGATAGGAGGTGGTTATGTATAACATATTTTTAAAATTCGTACCTTTCATCCTCACAGTTTTCTGTTATCTTGAACCTTACATGTTCTCTTACCTAATCAGTACCTTCTTCCTGTTGTGTTTCTACGGTATGTGTTACATGGTATAGACACAGAAACTTGTGTTTGTTGCAATTTCTCCATTTAAGTTTCTCCTTTTCTAAACAGGACATAGACATCCTATTTTACTTAACATCTGTTCAATTCTGGATATCAGGGCCAGCCATCACATAAATCCATTTATTAAACATTAATCCATTTATTAAGGATGTGCTTCCTTAGCAGAAAGTTTGCAGTTGGTCAGTTTACTCTAACTTACTCTCCCATGTAATATCTATCCTCCTATGCTTAGAAGGCACAATACTTTCCCTATTTATTACAACTTCAATATCCACTTTAAACTCTTACTCAATAATTTCATCTGTAATCCCTATCTAATGACTTTTCTCAACAAAAATCTAACCCACCATTTATTATGTGCTGACTATATGTGAAGTCTGTGGCAGAGGAAAATAAAGACAAGATGATTCTTGCCCTTATATCAAGACTCAGATCATTATTGAAAGAGACAAGAGATGCACTTATGTTTTTTTTTAAATATGACTGTGAAGCAAGTTGGTTTATGATAGGAAATATAAGCAAACTACATATTACAAGTGAAAACATTAATACCAGCAAGGGGAGTTTGGAAGAAAACTGTGTCTGAACGCCTTGGAGACTGGATAAAATCTAAGCTGAAAGAAGAATTAGAAGTGCTCTCAAAGCAAAACACAGGTGACCAAGCATTAGCCATGAGAGCATGGAAGGGCTTGAGTGATGTGCCCCTGTTTTATTTGCAAAGGGATAAAGATGTGTGCATAGCCACATCCTTATACTGGAGCTGTTTAGTTGAATTGGCCTTTCTTAGCCTACAATCTTTACCAAAAGCATTCTAGATTTTAATCACAGTCACTCTACAGTCTTAGTCTTAGTGTTAACATCATTAGCACATCAAAACACACACACACACACACACACACACACAAGCAATTACAAATTTATTTCTCTTCCATTCATTTGGTAAAGTCTAGAACTTTATTAGTTCTTTTTACTTGTAGTTAAAATATACCATCATGCTTCCTTCTGTCTAGCTGTGTCACATTCAGTGTTAAAATAACAGCACTTGCGATCTCTTTCTATCCTGGTGTTCATTAGCTCTGTGTGATCCCATTTGTCTCAACGGTGGTTCCTGTTATAAGCCAAACACATGCCTTTGCCCTGGTGGATTCTTTGGTATACAGTGCCAGAATGGTAAGCATTCCTTGTGCGTAAGTACAAAAGGCAAGTGGAAAACTAGGAATACAAAATGGGAAAGTGAGAGCTTCAGAAACATATGTCAAATTTCAGATGGAAAAAGAGAGATTATGTTCCTTCTCTGTTTATTATTATGTAGATATAGCCATGTAAACCAGCTAGTACAGATGTATCAGAACTGTCAATTATTCAACATATGTTAGGTTAACAACCTAGGCATAATCTGGGAAGTTTTGCCAAGCCAAGATGTGAAACAAATGTATATCCTTCTAGTATAGTTCATGATTAATGGTACTGTCTCCATTGATTTCAATCCAATAATTTTCGACATATATTTTATCTAGTGTCTACTGTTTTCCTGTGACCACTCTTGATTTTAGATTCCTTAAACATTTGTGAAATTCATCTATGTATAACTCTATGCAAAATGACATATTTCTTTCTTTTCCTTTTCTTTGTTTTATTTATTTTTATCGTTTAAGATTTATTTATTTACTTTATGTATATGAGCATGCTATTGCTAACACACCAGAAGAGGGCAACCGATCCCGGCACAGATGGTTGTGAGTCAACGTGTGGTTTCTGGGAATTGAACTTAGAGAACTTAGTAGAGAAGAGGCATAGGAACTTGGTGGCACCATAGAGGCAGGGCCGGGAGGGAAGGTGGGAGGCAGCAGCGTGCTGTGGGGCTGTGAGAGGAGTGCAAAGTGGAGAGCAAGGCTAGTCAGTGAAGCAGTAGGGCGCGCAGTTAAAGTCCAAACTAAGATCTGGAGACTGTAGCTAAGAGTCAAAGGATCAGGAAGCTAGGAACAGAGGCGAGGCATTAAAGTGGTGAGAACTGGAGGGGACAGCAGGGAGGGAGTCAGAGAGAAAGAGAAAGACAGAGAGAGGGAGAGAGGGAGGGGAAGAAGGAGGAGAGGAAGAGGGAGAGGGGGAGGAGGAGGAGGGAGAGGGGGAGGAGGAGGAGGGAGGGGGTGAGGAGGAGGGAGAGGGAGAGAGGGAGGAGGGAGAGGGAGGGGAGGGAGAGGGAGAGGAGGGAGAGGGAGAGGGAGAGAGAGGGAGAGGAGGGAGAGCTATGATGTGGGTCTGTTTCTATGTGGGTCTGAGTGATCAGTTGGGGGACACATGTGAGCCATGTCTCCAGACCAGGATCATTTTCTTTTCTGCGCCGTGTTTTAATACGTTTTCCCATGCAGTTAAAACTATAGAGGTTTGTTTTTTTTTTTTTCTTTTCTTTTCTTTTCTTTTCTTTTCTTTTCTTTTCTTTTCTTTTCTTTTCTTTTCTTTTCTGATTAATAGTGATATCTCAGGCATGACCATATTGGCAGGAAGTAGGAACTATTCTCAGTAAATTAAAGGCACAAAACACTCCCCGTATCTTTACTTTTAGAATTATACCAAACCTAGCTTTAGAACATGTTTGAACATCTTTGTAATTAAATTTCTAAAATTAACAGTTATATGGTACAATTTTATTTTATTTTTTATTGAAAATATTTTTTTATGCACTATATTCTGGTTAGAGTTTCCTCTTCCCTAACTCCTTCATGATTCTCCCCACTTCACCTCTCACCTAAATTGACACTCTTTCCTTTCTTTCTCATTAGTAAAAAAAACATGGATCTAAAAATTATAATAAAATAAAGATAAATCTGAATAGGACAAAACAAGCAAGTATACAGAAGGAAAAGAGCTAAAGAAAAGGCACAAGAAACACATAAATGCAGAAAACCACATTGGTTTACACACAAAGAAATCAAATTAAAAACAACAAAAAATTTTTTAAAAAAAAGTAACAGCAATAAAATGGAAACAATAACATATATGCCAATCACCTGTAAAAAGTTGAGAGAGAGAGAGAGAGAGAGAGAGAGAGAGAGAGAGAGAGAGAGAGAGGTTGACTGTACCTGGCATGGGTTTTAGAAGCTTAAAGCTCATCTCCACCCCCACCCCCACCCCCACCCCCACCCCCAGTGACACACTTCTATTTCTTCTAATCCATCAAAGTCCCATTTCCTGGTGACTAAGCAGTCAAATATAGGAACCTATGGAAGCCATTCTTAATCAAACCACCACAGATGTATTACACAGCTTGAAATTTTCTTTTCCATGATTAAAAAATTATATTGGATACATATTTCGAAAAAAATATCTGTAGAGCTAAGGAGATGTTTCACTAGGTACAGACGCTTGCTATGAAGTCTCAAAGCAGAGTTCAGTCTGCTGAAGCTACACAGGGTAGGAGAGAGCTGTCTCCTAAAATTTATCTTCTTTGATCTGCATCACACACACACATACACACACACACACACACACACACAAATAGACTCAGTATGTACCTGCAGAGGGTTAACCTAAAGCAGTACAAACTATCTACTTGCTGAATTAATTATTAATTAATAAATCTCAGCAGTGGGGTCGATACCCATCTCAATGGTTGATATTCCTGAATGAAAGACAACACACACACACACACACACACACACACACACACACGGTCACACAGTCTTTATATATTAATATGTCTTAAGCAGCACAATTGCTGGGTGACTGTCTAGCCTCTGTGCTGTTAGAATCTACCTTCAACCTATAATTCTGAGTTAACACTTAATAATTCTGTGTTCCATCTTGGCTTCTCTTAGTCAACCATTTGGGCCACGTTTTCTTGGCCCAGAGCCCAGGGTGCTCTCCTTGCTTCTGACCCCATGGTGAGCTCTCTGTTTCCCTCTCATCCCTCTTTCCTAAAGCATGGAGGAGCTCCTCTTTCTGGTTAGAAGCCTGGGAAATACTAAAATCCCACCTCTGTCTGTGTCCCCAGCTATTGGCTGCTGGCATCTTTATTTACCAGTCAGAACCAACTGGGGCAGGTTCCCAGAAGCTATGTGGAGACCCTCTCAGTGCAAATAGTTTTTGGGGAACATAATTACCATTCGTAATACACACAGCATATATTGTATTGAAAGTCCTATTTCATTTATTAATCTTCTTAAAATCAATTGTGTTCTTTAGAAGGAGTGGAAATTAAGAAAGCAGTTATTAAGGGGATCTGATCCAAACTGGCAGTCTGAATAGCTCTTTTACTAAAACACATTAATTTTTAAAACAAACTAAAATGCACATAACAATCTATCAATAAAGGAGAATTAAATTTAAATTAAACAAAAAATAAGTAAACCACACAAGAAAATCCAGTATTAATGGTCTATAGTATAGCTAGGTGTCCGAGAACTTGCTTAGCATATGCAGAACTCTGGCTTGATTCTCAACACTGCATAGAAAATCAAGTAACATTAAATTATAATGTTTGGGAGAAACACAAAGCAATAGTAATGATCTCAGAGAAATGACAACCATTCAGGTTTGTTTCCTAATCTGGCTTCCCCTGTATGGTCAATATGAGGAAAGTTACATCAAACAGCTAACAAATATTCCCAACAAAGGAATTTTATTTTTATTTTATTTTATTTTATTTTATTTTATTGTTTAAGAGATTTTTACTCAGCATTCAGAGGAACCAGTCATATAAAGTTGAATTGTGATATGACCAGATTAAAGTTCGCTTAAAGTATTTCCTACTAATTTTACAAAGTAGTGTAACAAATGGTTAAGGGTCTTTCTAGTTTGCACAGGAGGAAATACAACCTAACTTTGAGCTGAGCATCAGATCACTTTCTTAATTCTCTTCAGATCATTTCACAGTTGGCTTTCCATGCTGATGAAGTATAAGTTACATTTCACAAGGCACTCAGGATTCCATTGAAGACTCCAGCACTAAGGTGTTTTAACGATGTTAACCTCCTAGCAGCTGATGGCACTGAGTTCTGCATTTTATTACTTAGGAAGGACAGTTGCAATGGCTTGCAGTTGTGATCTTTTATTTTTATAGCGCATTTCTCTATCTTATGGCTCCGTAGATAACAAGCCTATGAAGCAATGTGCAATATATAATAATTCAATATGTACTGTTCACGAATTGCTGCCGTGTGTTCTTTTAGCTGTCTGTTACCCTCCCTGTAAAAATGGCGGCCTCTGCATGAGAAATAATGTGTGCTCCTGTCGTGGTGGGTACACCGGAAAGAGATGCCAGACAAGTAAGATACCACTAAAATATTTGCATACCACAGGTAAAAATGAATCTTTGTTCTTTGACATGTTTTTTTGTTGGTTTTGTTTTTTTAACCTAAGGCATTTGTGAGCCTTTGTGCATGAATGGTGGAAAATGTGTGGGACCGAATATTTGTTCCTGTGCTTCTGGTTGGAGTGGGAAACGGTGTAACACACGTAAGTAAAACAAAGAAGACTCTCAGAGTGTCAACGCAGACCTTCATGAGGGCAGCATACAGCAGAATTTAAGACAAAGTCTTTCTGTTTATCTGTTTGTTTTTACTTTTGCTCTTTTATCTGCTCTTATTCTTGAAATAGTGAAAGAAGATCATCTGAAGTCAGTGTCCAGCATTTTCTAGTTTTTCATTTCTTTTTCTTTCTTTTTTTTTTTTTTTAGGAAACACTTCTTTTATTTTATTGGATATTTCCTTTAATTACATTTCAAATGTTATCCCCTTTCCCTGTTCCCCCACCCCCATCTCATACCCCTTCCCTGCTCCTATGAGGGTGCTCCCCGACCCACTCCTTCCTCCCCACCCTCGCATTCCCTACACTGGGACATCCAGCCTTCACAGGACCAAGGCCTCTCCTACTATTGATGCCTGACAAGGCCATCCTCTGCTACATATGTGGCTGGAGCCATGGGTTCCTGCATGTGTACTCCTTGGTTGGTGCTTTAGTCCCTGGGAGCTGGGGGCAGGGGTCTGGATGGTTGATACTATTGTTGTTCCTATGGGGTTGCAAACCACTTCAGCTCTTTCAATCCTTTCTCTAACTCCTTCATTGGGGATCCCAATGGGGACCCCTTTCTCAGTCCAATGGTTGGCTTCGAGCACCTGCCTCTGAATTTGTCAGGCTCTGGCAGAGCATCTCAGGAGACAGCTATATCAGGCTCCTGTCAGCATGCACTTCTTGGCATCCACATTAGTGTCTGTGTTTTGTGACAGTATATGGGATGAACTCCCAGGTGGGACAGTTTTTAGATGGCCTTTCCTTCAGTCTCTGCTCCACACATTGTCTCAACATTTGCTCCCGTGAGTATTTTGTTACTTCTTTAAGAAGGACCGAAGCACTCATACTTCGATTTTCCTTCTTGAGCTTCCTGTGGTCTGTGAATTGTACCTTGAGTATTGTGAGCTTTTAGGCTAATATCCACTTATCAGTGAAGGGATACCATGTGTGTTCTTTAGTGATTGGGTTACCTCACTCAGGACGATATTTTCTAGCTCCATCCATTTGCCTGTGAATCACATGAATTTATTATTTTTAATAGATGAGTATTACTCCATTGTGTAAATGCACACATTTTCTGTATTCATTCCTTTGTTGAAGGACGTCTGGTTATTTCCAGCTTCTGGTTATTATATATAAGGCTTCTATGAACATAGTGGAACATGTGTCCTTCTTATATGTTGGAGAATCTTTTGGGTATATGCCCAGGAGTGGTATAGCTGGATGCTCAGGTAATACTATGTCCAATTTTCTGAGGAACCGCCACACTGATTTCCCGAGTGGTTTTACCAGCTATTCTGGTCCCACCAGAAATGGAGGAGTGTTCCTCTTTCTCCACATCCTGGCCAGAATTTGCTGTCACCTGAGTTTTTTATATTAGCCATTCTGACTGGTGTGAGGTGGAATCTCAGGGCTGTTTTGATTTGCATTTCCCTAATGACTAAGGATGTTGAACATTTCTTTAGGTGTTTCTCTGCCATTCGGTATTCCTCAGTTGAGAATTCTTTGTTTAGCTCTGTACCAATTTTTGAATAAGATTATTTGATTCTCTGTAGTCTAATTCTTGAGTTCTTTGTATATATTGGATATTAGCCCTCTATCAGATATAGGATTGGTAAAGATCTTTTCTCAATCTATGGGTTTACCATATTATCCTATTGACAGTGTCCTTTGCTTACAGAAGCTTTTCAATTTTATGAGGAACCATTTGCCAATAGTTGATCTTAAAGCATGAACCATTCGTGTTCTATTCAGGAAATTTTCCCCATTGTCCATGTGTTAGGCTTTCCCCACTTTCTCCTCTATTAGTTTCAGTGTATCTGGTTTTATGTGGAGGTCCTTGATCCACTTGGACTTGATCTGTGTACAAGGAGATAAGAATGGATCGATTTGCATTCTTCTAAATGCTGACCTCCAGTTGAACGAGCACCATTATTGAAAATGTCCACTGGACGGTTTTAGCTCTTTTGTCAAAGATCAAGTGACTATAGGTGTGTGGGTTCATTTCTAGGTCTTCAATTCAATTCCATTGATCTTCCTGCCTGACTCTGAACCAATACCATGCAGTTTTTATCACTATTGCTCTATAGTACAGCTTTAGGTCAGGGATGGTGATTCCCCCAAAGTTCTTTTATTGTTGAGAATAGTTTTTGCTATCCTGGGTTTTTTGTTATTCCAAATGAATTTGAGAATTGCTCTTTATAACTCTGAAGAATTGAGTTGGAATTTTGATGGGGATTGCATTGAATCTGTAGATGGCTTTTGCAACATAATCATTTTTTCTGTATTAATCCTGCCAATTCATGAGCATGGGAGATGTTTCCATCTTCTGAGATCATCTATTTCTTTCTTTAAGTATTTGAAATTCTTATTTTGACTTCTTCCTTTCCAATTTGTATGCCTTTGATCTCCTTTTATTGTCTAATTGCTCTAGCTAGAACTTCAAGTACTGTATTGGATAGATAGAGAGAGAGGGGGCATCCTTGTCTAGTCCCTGATTTTTATGGATTGTTTCAAGTTTCTCTCCATTTAGTTTGATGTTGGCTACTGGCTTTCTGTATATTGCTTATACTGTGTCTAGGTATGGGTCTTGAATTCCTGATCTTTCCAAGACTTTTAACATGAAGTGATGTTGAATTTTGTCAAATGCTTTTTTAGTATCTAATGAAATGATCATGTGGTTTTTTTCTTTGAGTTTGTTTATGTATTGGATTACTTGATGGATTTAGTTATATTGAACCATCCTTGCATCCCTGGGATGAAGCTTATTTGATGATGGTAAATGATCATTTTGATATATTCTTGGATTTGGTTTGCGAGAATTTTATTGAGTATTTTTGCATCAATTTTCATAAGGGAAATTGTTCTGAAGTTCTCTTTCTTTGTTGGGTCTTTGTGTGGTTTAGGTATGAAGCATAATTGTGGCTTCATAGAATGAATTGGGTAGTGTTCCTTCTGTTTCTATTTTGTGGAACAGTTTAAAGGAGTATTGGTATTAGGTCTTCTTTGAAGATCTGATAGAATTCTGAAATAAATCCATCCAGTCCTGGGCTTGCTTTTTTTTTTTTTTTTTTTTTTTTTTTTTTTTTTTTTTTTGGTTTGGGAGACTTTTAATGACTGTTGCTATTTCTTTAGGGGTTATGGGACTGTTTAGATGGTTAATATGATCCTGATTTAACTTTGGCACCTGGTTTCTGTCTAGAAAATTGTCCATTTCATTCAGATTTACCAATTTGGTTGAATATAGGCTTTTGTAGTAGATCTGATGATTTTTTGAATTTCCTCGGTTTCTGTTGTTATGTCTTCCTTTTCATTTCTGATTTTATTAATTTGGATACTATCTCTGTTCCCTCTGGTTAGTCTGGGTAAGGGTTTATCTATCTTGTTGATTTTTTTCAAAGAACCAGCTCCGGTTTTGTTGATTCTTTGTATAGTTCTTTTTGTTTCTACTTGGTTGATTTCAGCCCTGAGTTTGATTATTTCCTGATGTCTACTCTTCTTGGGTATATTTGCTTCTTTTTGTTCTAGAGCTTTCATTGTGCTGTCAAGCTGCTAGTTATGCTTTCTCCAGTTTCTTTTTGGAAGCACTTAGAGCTATGAGTTTTCCTCTCAGCACTGCTTTCATTGTGTCCCATAAGTTTTGGTATGATGTGCTTTCATTTTCATTAAATATAAAATTTAAAGATTTCGCATCAAATTGTCATTGATTAGGCATTGTTCAGCTTCCATGTATATGTGACTTTATGTTGTTTTTTTGTTATTGAACACCAGCCTTGTCTGTGGTGATCTGATAGGATGCAAGGGATTATTTCAATCATCTTGTGTCTGTTGTCAATTTTGGAGAGGGTACCATGAGGTGCTGAGAAAAAGGTATATTCTTTTGTTTTAGGATGAAATGTTCTATAGATATCTGTTAAATCCATTTGGTTCATAACTTCTGTTAGTTTCACTGTGTCTGTGTTTAGTTTTGTTTCCATGATTGTCCATTGCTGAGAGTGGGTATTGAAGTCTCCCATTATTATTGTGTGAGGTGCAATGTGTGCTTTGAGCTTTAGCAAAGTTTCTTTTATGAATGTCAATGCCCTTGATTTGGAGCATAGATGTTCAGAACTGAGAGTTCATCTTGGTAGATTTTTCCTTTGACACGTATGAACTGTCCTTTCTTATCTTTTTTGATAATTTTTGGTTCAAAGTCAATTTTATTTGATATTAGAATGGCTAATCCAGCTTGTTTTTGGGACCATTTGATTGGAAAATTGTTTTCTATCCCGTTACTCTGAGCTGGTGTCTGTCTTAGTCACTGAGGTACATTTCCTGTATGCAGCAGAATGCTGGGTCCTGTTTATGTATCTAGTCTGTTAATCAATATCTTTTTATTGGGGAATTGGATTCATTGATGTTAAGAGATATAAAAGAAAAGTGATTGTTGCTTTCTGTTATTTTTGTTGTTAGAGGTGGAATTTGCTTGTGTGGCTATCCTCTTTTGGGTTTGTTGAAAGAAGATTAATTACTTGCTTTTTCTAGGTTGTAGTTTCTCTCCTTGTGTTGGAGTTTTCCATCTATTATCCTTTGTAGGGCTGTATTTGAGGAAAGATATTGTGTAAATATGGTTTTGTATGGAATGTTTTGGGTTTCTCCATCTATGGTAATTGAGTTTTTTGGGTATAGTACCTGGGCTGGCATTTTTGTTCTCTTAGCATCTGTGTGACATCTACCCAGGATCTTATGGCTTTTATAGTCCTGGTGAGAAGTCTGGTGTGATTCTGATAGTTCTGCCTTTGTATGTTACTTGACCTTTTCCCTCAGTGCTTTTAATATTCTTTCTTTGTTTTCTGCATTTGGTGTTTTGATTATTATGTGACAGGAAGGATTTCTTTTCTTGTCCAGTCTATTTGAAGTTCTGTAGGCTTCTTGTATATTCATGGGCATTTCTTTTTTTAGGCTAGGGAAGTTTTCTTCTATAATTTTGTTGAAGATATTTACTGGCCCTTTAAGTTGGGAATCTTTGCTCTCTTCTATACCTATTATCCTTAGGTTTGATCTTCTCATTGTGTTTCCTCTTTAAAGGCTTCTACCTGTTTACCCTTGTTCTCTTGTATTTTGGAGGGGAAGTTATTCATGTCCTTCTTAAAGTCCTTTATCATCATCATCATGAGAAGTAAATTTATATCTGAATCTTTCTTTTCCAGTGTGATGGGTATCCACACTTGTCCTATAGGAGAACTGGGTTCTGATGATGCCAAGTAACCTTGGTTTCTGTTGCTTATGTTCTTGTGCTTGCCTCTCCCATCTGGTTATCTCTAGCCTACCTGCCCTTGATGTTTCTGACTGGAGCCTGTCCCTCCTGTGATTCTGGTTGTGTCAGAACTCCTCAGAGTCTAGCTGTCTCTGTGATCCTGTGATTCTGTGATCCAGTCATCCTGAGATCCTGGGTGTGTCAGAGCTCCTGGGAGTCAAGCTGCCTCTGGGATCCTAAAATCCTTGAGTAAACAAGATCCTGAGATCCTATGATCCTGGGCCTATTTGAGCACCTGGGTGTTGAGCTTCTTCTGGATATTGTAGGACTGGGTGCGGAGGTAGTGGCCAAGGTCTGCTCAGGGCACCAGCTCAGGCTGGAAGACTCTAGTTTTTCAATCACATATGAAAGCATAAGCCATGGATCTGGACTAATCTGAAATTGGTTGTGAGGAAGATTTGAAATGAAGTTACCTAATCTCAGCAGTTCAGGTTTTTGCAGGGTGAGGTTCTACCTATTCCAACAGATTATCTGTAGAGCTGGTGATGACTCCCCTCATGCAAATGTATCCTTTATTCTTTGTATAAAATTGTTCTTTAGTCTGAGGGTGATGGTCTATGCCTGTAATCCTAGCATTTGGAAACCAAGGCATTGGTTTCCAATGCCTTGTTTCCTCTGTTAACTCATTGCCAACTTGGTCTATATAGTAATTTCCAGCCTAGGCATGGCTACATAACAAGTGTATCTCCAAATAAATCGAGATAATAATTTTAAAGTAATATATGGTGCATTGCTTAAAAATGAAAATCACTGTAAAACTCTAACAACTGCGGAAGAGGTAGGATGCACCATGGTACTCTGAAGATCATTAAAATCACATTTTTTTTCTCTTTCTTTTCCCCTTTTGATACTGTAATATAATTACATCATCCCTCCCTTCCCATCCCTCCCTCCAAACCCTCCCATACACTCTTCCTTGCTCTCCTCCAAACTCATGGCCTCTTTCTTCACTGATTATCCTTCTGTGCATATATGACAGTACAAGTGTGAAAATATATAGATAAATAGAAAAGATAAAGGAAAGGAAAGAAAGAAAGAAAGAAAGAAAGAAAGGAAAAGAAGAGAAGAAAAAGAAAGCCCACTCAGTTTGAATCATGTTTCTTTTATAGGTTCTCAGGGCTGACATTTGCTATTGGAAATGACTTGATATTCTCCTCTCTGGGGAAACACTTTCTCTCCATGTTGGTACTCCTTAGTTGCCTGTGGTTCTTTATGTATAGTTAACACCTATGGTCTTTCCCGAAACTTCTGTGGCATGTTTATTCTCGTCCTTGTTCTGCTTTTGTTTAGGCTTACAGGTTGGTAAGACTTTTTTTCAAGACTATGCCTGATATTGGGAAATGATATTGATAAAAAAAAAAATGTTTTCTTTTTAGGTTTTTTTTTTTTTCATTTTATTTTACTTTGGGACAGGTTCTTATATCATTTAGGCAGGCCTTGAACTTGCTGTGGAGCTCAGGCTGAACTTGAACTCCAGGTATTACTCCTTAGACTCCAAAGTGGTAGGATTATGGGCATGTCCATCACTCCTGGCTGAGGAAAGAGCTTTGAGTTCTTGACTTGTAAAGTTTTCTTTTTAAAAAGTTGGAGGTTTTTTTGTAGTTTATTTATAATTTGACTAGTAGTTTAAATTTATAATTTCTTTACCTTTGTATTTTCAGCAATCTGCCTTCAGAAATGTAAAAATGGGGTGAATGTATAGCTCCCAGCATGTGTCATTGCCCCTCCACCTGGGAAGGGGTGCAGTGTGAGAAACGTAAGCAGCATTCTCTGCCTCATCTTCTGCTATGAACCCATTGGAACAATTAATCGGTAGCTTATGGAGTAGGCCACAGTAGAGACAAAAGTTTAGAATACTGATCTCTTTGCAGATGGCTCAGTGGGCAAAGGTATTTCTCATCAAGTCTAGAGAGAACAGATCCCACATACTGTTTTCTAACTTCCCCATATGTGCCATGGCATGAGTGTGCCCCCTTCCCATACTATCCTAATTCTATTATATCACTCTGATAAAATATTCTGACAAAAAGCAGCTTAAGGCAGAAAGAATTTATTTTAGCTTACAATTACAAGTTACATTGTATTGCTGCAGGGAGGTCACAGTGACAGGAGCTTAAAGCAACTCGTCACATCACATCCACAGAGATGAGAAGAGAGAAGAGAGAGAAGTCAGTGCTGCAGTGCTTGGATACCTTTCTTTTCACACTTATACGTTCTAGGGCCCTAAACCTGGGACAGGTGCCATCCATATTCAGGTTGGGCATTCCCACATTATTTAAGACATAAGATAATTCCCCATAGGAATGTCCATAGCCCAACCTGATCTAAGCTAATTTTCATTTTGACTTTCTTCCCAGGTGGTCCTAGGCTGTGTCAAGTTGACATTTAAAGCTACCTGTCACATATACAAAACAAAGATAAAAATTTAGACCTAAAAATAAATGTTGGCCAATTTTATATCCATTTGAAAGAAGAGTTTATTTGATTATTTCCCATTTCTCTTATTTCCATTTAAAGTTTTATAACAGCATATTAATCATACAAATAATCGGTTTCATTGTGACTTTTCATACATGTGTATAATGTCTGCTAATCGTTTTCAATTCCATTTCCCTCCCTCGACCTCTTTCTGCTGCTCATGATTCTCCATGAACGTGGAAGCTTCTATTATAAGTGTAGACTAGTATTTTAAGCACAGCCTGAAGCTGGGACTGTGAATTCTCCATACTGCAGGACCTTTATATGAATCGAAATGTATTGACAGTTCTAACTGAGCATAAATGCTACTGCCATCTTCTGGGAAACGGTGGTAATGCCCATTCAAAACTATAGGTAGAGAATGGAACTTCGTTAGTGTAACCCCTTCAGTGTTACATTCCTCCCAACCACATAGAGCAACTGGGATGAAAACAGCTTGTCAGCTCTTCAATTATGTAAACTTTCACAATTACATTTTGCAACAGTGTGACTCCCATGAAAAGTAACTATATATATAATTTTTGCTACGTTTATTTTTACTCGCTATTATTGAAAAATATACTACCTGTCCTTAAAACATTTATTTTTAAATGTCCTTTATTGATAGATATTTTTTAAGATTTATTTATTTCATATATATGAGTTCACTGTCACTGGCACACCGGCATTGGCTCCTATTACAGATGGTTGTGAGTCACCATATGGTTGCTGGGGATTGAACTCAGGACCTCTAGAAGAGCAGTTAGTGCTCTTAACCACCAAGCCATCTCTCCAACCCCAGTTAAAACATTGTTTCAAGTATTATAATAATTTCTGTAATGCCACTGAGCAGTATTTATATTTAATGCTATGACCTTTCCCTTCCCCTATGAGCATTTTACATATATACAAGTAATTATTTTATTACAAGCATTTTTCTTGATGATGATGATACACAGATCAATATTGAGATGCATATCATTTGAAGTAATGACCATTGAGAATCACAGTAAAAGTTCCAATCAAAAAAATAGCTTCAGGAGAGTAGAACACGGTGTATTATAGTATTCTATTATAAGGCATGATAAAAATATAAAAATCTGCTTGTTGTAGCCATTTGTACTCCGAAGTGTCTTTATGGAGGAAGATGTGCATTTCCTGGTGTATGCTTTTGCCGTACTGGATACTCTGGAGTCAAATGTGAAAAGAAGATACAGGTACTTGAGAGTACAAATAGTAGATGTAGACTTCTCTGTGCATTTTCTACATGGTAACTTACTACCATTGATATCTTATTTCCAAAACAGACCATACATGGTTTCAATATTCTGGTCTCCAAATCCAGAAAGTGTTATCATTTTACCTCACACAAATGTCTTATGTCCATGTAAAGGGTGCAATGCATCAGCCCCATTGTACAGTGGGATTCAGGATTACAAAACACCAGAGGACAGCTAATCCACAGTATGACATAGGACACAATTAACTTATGCTCTGGTCAAATGCAGCCTCCTCTCTCTTATCATACCACCACTTTAAATTAATGAGCCACTATCTCGGTGATTAAAGTCTAGCCTATGTAATCGTAATGGCTATGTATCACAAAAATCAAGTCTATTCTCATAATCCCCCCCAAATTCTCTTGCTGTATTTGTTGTCTATTAAAATCCATTTCTAGGAAAAGAAATATGCCTATCACCAGAATTTGGAGATTCTTTGTGTTTCAGAAACCAAAGAAACAGGGGAAGAAGAGGATTTCTTGCTGTAGGAGACATGCTCTCACTTTGACCCATGAGGCAACTGTTGTAATGCATTTATTCCAAAGCTTCTGTATAAAAGTTTGCTCAGACGCTACTCAAATTCCAGGCTAGTCACATGTTGTTTGGTTTTGATTTCTATACATATTGGAGGTGTATAGTGGTGATCATACAAGTACACATATGTATGCAAATGCAGAAGTCCCTTCAAAAATGTCTTAATCTATGAGTTTTAATATAAAAGCCACCATGCTTTACTCAGTACCTCGAAAAGCTCAAGTGCCAACATTCGAGACTTGAGGACTGGAGGATCTGGGGTTTAAGTTCAACTTAAGCTATGTAGTGACTTGAGACACTATGTCAAAATAAAACAAAATAGCTCAAACATCATGGATATCTAAATATATTGAAACATATAATGCTTACAATGTTTAAAAAAAAATCTTCTTGAAGTTTGAAACTGGATCAATCTGTTTCAGGTGCAAAGTCAATTTCTGTATGTTTTTCTCCCTGCATTGTTGTTCATCCAGGAAAAATATGGCCCCACCCTGAGAATAGTAGGGACATAACAGAGTCATGGTGTGAAATTCAGGATGTCGAGTTGCTCAGTGCTCAGATCTGAGCAAGCCCTCTCCAAATCTGCTCTTGTGTGTTGCATTGAGAAAAGGACTGAGGAGTGGTGAGGGAAGAAAAGATTAGGAAATGAGACTGAGAGAAATCTATGAACTATTCTGAGTATGTAATTCTTCCCAAAAAATATAAAAGTCAGTTTTATTGGACATTGAGCATATTAATGTTATACTTTCTCAATGTGCATCACATTGCTATACAAACTCCAGATACAAGTTGGCTTATTTACCCTCGCTGGATCTATTTTATGAAAACAGTGCACAGTGTAGTAAATTTGACTTTCAAGTTGACAGAACTGAAGGACTTTGTGTGCCATGCCAGAGGAAGGGAAAATAAATAGATAATAAGAAGAATTTCTACTGCTTATTGGAACATGACTTCTCTTTCTATTACAGATGAAACACCGTTGAGAACATGTACTATTTACAAGCCTCTATCATTAGAAATGCAATTTTATTCAGAAAGAGTTGAAGATAATTTTTGAAGCTTATTTGAATATGCTTAAAGTATTATAAAGACCAAATAAACTAAGAAAATGTGGAATGATCTAAGCTGTAATATCAAAGAAAAACAAAATAAAAGCTCCAAGTAATTTGAATTTGACTTTGAAGTATGGTTCGATACTTGATATTAGGTTCATACGCTTGATACAAATATGTTGATATTTGTAAGTTTGTGGTTTTATCAGTTGCAGCTGTGACTCTGTCTGTATCAGACTATGTCTGTCAGTCAAAATGACATGGTACTTACTGTTTCCTAGATACACAATGCTTAATGCGTAAGTATGGATTGTCAGGGATTTCGTAAGAATTGGGAATGGAGATGGAGACCTAGAGGTTGGGAAATTAGCCGCAAAAGGTCTAAAAGATTGATACTGAAGATTCCAACCTAGATCACCAACCTAATCCTTTCTAGAACAGTACTTCTTAAACTGTGAGTAAGAACCTTTCACAGGGTTGCATATCTGATATCTGACATATTGCATATTTATATTAATATTAATTAAAATTATGAATCATTTAAGTTTCAGTCATTAAATTACATTTATTTATTTATTTATTTATTTATTTATTTATTTATTTATGTTTTTTTTTGAGACAGGGTTTCTCTGTGTAGTTCTAGCTGTCCTGGAACTCACTCTGTAGACCAGGCTGGCCTCGAACTCAGAAATCTGCCTGCCTCTGCCTCCCAAGTGCTGGGATTAAAGGCATGTGCCACCACTGTCTGGCATTAAATTACATTTATAAAGTAGCAATAAAATAATTTTATGGTGGGGGTCACTACAACAAGAGGAACTGTATTAAATGATAGCAGCATTAAGAAGGTGGAGAACTTCTCTGAAAGCTTTGCTGTTGCTGCTGCAGTCCTTGGGAATCTTCAAACTCCAGCATCAAGTCTAAAACACAGTAGGCTACTCTGAAGCATGTATTACAAAGATGCTGTGAGTCTTTCAACTATCCCAGCATCCAGTTTGTGAATATTAAATCGCCTCTGGCGGCGTGGTGGCCACCTTTATCGCACTTGGAGTAGGCAGGATTTTATTGAGGCACTCACAGAGTGAGTTCCAGGATAGCCGGGCTCACGAAACCTGTCTCGAAAACAAAAAAAAAAAAAAAAACGCTCGTCTCAGGCGACTATCTAAGCTGCAGTGGCTCTGCCTAGCCCAGCCGCCATGTTTCTCGGCCGGTGGCCACATGTGTGCTGAAGTTAGAAATGGCACAACTAGAAACACAGCCCTGCACCCATGAGATGTCAGCATCGGAGATGGCTCAATCTCAACACGCTGTCTCTGCAAGGCTGGGCATTGCCCAGGCCATCCCGCCATTCACTCGGGCTCAGTGAAAGATGAGACTCTAATGCTTAAAGATTAATCAAAGACTTATATATTTGACAATGATCAGTAACAAGATACCCATACAATCAGAAGTGTAACCCAATACCCAATCTTCGACTGCTACAGACAGGTGAACATCTGTCTCCGTCTCCTCTCTTCTTCTTTCCTTCTTCTTCTTCTTCTTCTTCTTCTTCTTCTTCTTCTTCTTCTTCTTCTTCTTCTTCTCTCTCTCTCTCTCTCTCTCTCTCTCTCTCTCTCTCTCTCTCTTTCTTATTCTCTTCTCCTAGCTCCTCGTCTTCCTTTTCCTCTTCCTCTCCTAATTCCTCCCACCTTAGCTCCTCCTACATCCAGGTATAGATATCAGTGAAAAAAAAGTAATACCTTGGTTTAGGGGATACCAAGGAAGAGGCTGTGGGAAGAACATAGAAGTGATAGGGTAGGGACTGAGTGTTTTGAAATACTGACTTCTGGATGTGACATTGGTATCACAATTGTAAACACACAGCAACTGGAGTTACTGCACACAGGCTACGAAAGAACAAGTCAGCCATAATTCCAGCATGAATTGCATTGATGGTTTCTTGCCCCACCCATGACTAGCTATTGGCAGTAGATAGTTGCTAGACAACCATTCCTTTCTGAGGATATAAATACTGGTAGACTTCTCATGCTCCAGTAAATGGTTCCAGACACAAGCACACATGGGCACTACAAACTAGACTGGACTATTCAAAACGAACAAAAAGATGCATAGTTAATAAAGGATCCTTTGGGAAGAAAGCTGAGAGTTGGAGATGGTACATGGAAACAGATGCTGAATACATTTTCACACCTAGAGAGTTATTACTAAGAGCACAGTGCCAGAACAGGGCAGGAGATCCACAAGAGGACACACCCAGGTGAGGCCTGTGACAGACACACCTTGGATACAATTCAGCTTCAAATCCTAGCTCTACCTCATCCCAAGCATGTGGACTTGTGAAGGAAACTTTACCTTCCTCTATTCTTAAATCCATTCATTTGCAAAATAATGGTGAACATACTTATTCAGAGGGCTACTGGGTGATTTCAAAGTTAAAATGGGGTTATTGTAAATTTTGACAGTGAGTGCACCCAGCAGTTGAACAAAGGTCAAGCATGGTACTAGATAGAGTATAGTTCAGTAGGGAGCACTAGTCTATATAAATCTATCTTTTATTTGATTACTGCTGAATAAGCTTATTCTTTCTAGTTCTTTCTGAACTTTGTTTGACTGGTTCAACTCAGCTGTCTGGGCTCAAACTCCTTTCTAAACTGACTGATTCAATCGGGCTTCTCTCGGTTTCTCACTAAATTGCTCTGGTTGGCCTCAAACTTACTCTAGCCATTTGTTCTGGCTCCTTGTAATTCTCTGGCTTCAACTGCCTCTGCTGACCTGCACTGAACTGCATGAACTGACAAGGGAACTCAACTCCACTGTACTCACTGCACGGACGCCCAACTCTAACTGACCAATAACTGAACTCTCTCTCCCTGTGCTGCTCCTAAATAGCTTTTCTCTTGAGAAAGCTGGGCACATCCTATCCCTGACTCATTCTCTCAAATCTTTCTGATTCATCACTCCGTGTCTCAATTAGAAGTCGTTGTTTGGGATTAAAGGTGTGTACCAAGGGCGTGCCTGCATTCCAGCCAGATCACACAGACTTAGAAGGTCTTTGGATGTGATCAGAACAGCCATGTAGCTGGATTAAATATCTCTCATCATGCCTGAAGCTAGGTTCAATCTAGGTTCAATCATCAGTACTAAAAAGGAAAAAAAAGAAAGCCTAACATGTGGATCTTATTCTTGTTATCAATAATATTATTGCTAATGTGTACCAGTTAGACAAGCCGAAGCATCACAAACCGAGAGATGTCTGTATTTGGTTTTCTATTTTGCAACGATTTCTATATTTGGTAGGTACAGTTTGTTGCTAAGTTTAAGTATTTACTCTTTAAAAGCACCAAATCAGCAATGTGTGAGTTAATCAAGATAAAATTTGTGGGCGATACTTAATAAACCTGGGCATGGTGCTCAAAGGAAGTGTACATACTTAGCATTCAGAAGGGTAGTAGTTCTAATCCCCAGCCTCCCAAATAAACAAAATCATGTATTATAGCCATGTTGGTATAAAGATGTTGTATCAGTGTTAAGTTAAAAGACCACACCTGAAACTCCCTTCCTTCCATTTCCATGGCCGTCCAAAGAATCGGGAGCCACAGCTGCTGTACCTCTCTGCTAAATAAGAAGGGTCCTGCTGCAAGACTGAGGTAGGCTTTTGTTTGGTGTTATGTTTTGCTGTTTTGTGTGAAGAGTCTCACAGTTTAGGCTGGCCTCCTGTTTTGCATAGTACTCCTTAAACTTCCACTGAAGTTTAAAAAAATAACAAGAGCAAACTACATGTCCTTCCAGTGTGTGTGTGTTGGGGGGGTTAGGGGAGGAGAAGAGGGAGAGAGAAGAAGGGAGAGGGAGGGGGAGAAAGAGAGGGAGAAGGAGAAAGGGTCATTCTTTAGTTTAAATCTATTGTAATCTCCTGTAGTTTCTACATCGAGGCGAAATTAGCAGACTTGACCTGCAGATGGTGCTAGAGCCTCAGCTCATCTTATGTGCCTTAGCTACAAGGCAAGCACTTTGATGAAAGCATAGGAAGCATTTAATGCAAACATGACACTTTCAATAAGAAAGTCATTTATGAGCCTAGACATCTCCATTACATCGGGTGATTGCCTAGTAATTGTAGGCACTTGCCTTGGCTGTTCACAGCTCCCATTGTGCGAGTAAGAGTTATTACATCCATGTAAAAATTTAGGGATGTACTGAATTCATTAGAGGTTTACATTGTCTTGAGTAGTATTTGGTTAGACAGAATTTCCCCCTTTATTCTGTGAACTGGGAAATGTTGATCAATTAAAAGAGACATAGTTCCAGGTAGTTGAGAGTATATATCCTGGTGCCATTGAGAAATAAGAATATAATAAAATCATATAAATGATATTCTGAAAAGAATCTCTACAAGGCAGAGTACTTGCCTGGATGTACTCCTTCTCTCCACTATAGTTTACTTATTTATTTTTAAGGCAGGGTTTTTACAGTGTAGCCCAGAAACTGGCCTTGAACTCAAGGTGAGGCTCCTGCCTCAGCTTCAGGTATACTGGTATTAAAGACATGTTATTAGATTTTGTCACTTCATTTCCGTCAAAAGCAAATTCAATATCCCTGGCTAACTGTGCATCTCATCATCTAGAGAGTCTGATTTGAGACAGTATGAGTTTAAGAGATAATAAAATTATAACTATTTTAAATGCATGCTAGAGATCAAACAATGGCCTCTCAACTGCTAAGAAAGGCCTCGACCACTGAGCCAAACCTTTAGCCATTATTCTCTGACTTAAGTTATGATAGATATAGGTAAACTATGTGAAAAGTTATGACATCAAGTTAAACTATCCTCACCAAAGCATCAGTGAGATAACTCTTGCCTAGTGTGGTCAAAGCTGTTGTAACTGCCCGTGTGCTTTGTTCTTTTGGAAGCTCAACTCTAATATCAGCTTTTCCTTCTGCTGACTTCTCTCCAAGTTATTCAAGCTGAGGTTCTTTTCTGGACAACAGCTCTCATGACTACTAAAAGTGGCTTCTCAGGTTACCTCACATTCCGGACCAAGGGTGGGTCATTGGGGAACAAGAACTGTGATTAATTTATATGGCTGGTACCGTGTTGACCCAGTTAATGGAGGGAGTGACACATGCTCCACTCCATTATCTGAATGCCCTGTGGCTTGTCAGCATCCCTGCTCATCCCATGATGA
Source organism: Mastomys natalensis (assembly GCA_021653895.1). Lineage (NCBI taxonomy): Eukaryota > Metazoa > Chordata > Mammalia > Rodentia > Muridae > Mastomys > Mastomys natalensis. Next base: position 759,174 of record JAJTUV010001328.1, on the reverse strand, counting down.
CTGAAATTATCTGATGGCTGTAGGATCCAAGAGGAGAAATGTTTAAACCCTTTCTTGAGATAGGCCAATTATTTCTTTGGATTTCATCTGAGACCCAGCTCCCCAGATTAAAGCATCAGTACGGAACCAAAATATTACCATTTCCAGATGAAATAGGTATGCTCGATGAGTTTATAGTCTGACCATTTTCTTTATGGTAGGAAGGAGTCCCGTCAGAGGGTTTGAGGGTGAGATTTAATGTTAGGAGACAAATGTAAGGTAGCCACAGAGCTTGCTGGGAGAATTTTGACTTACAGGCAAACATCTTGAAACAGTTTCATTTTCAGCTCCTCACTGTAAACAAACAAATTAAGCATAACTGTAAGAGAGGAGAAGTTGCATTACCCAAATATACAGCCTAAACTGGTGATGTTGAGGTCACAGATCAGATGAATGCTTGGCTCTGTTCACTGAGAATGGGGGTTTCTAAAGGCAAAAGACAGCTTCAATAAGAAGACAGGGCCAGAGAAGACAGAAGACAGAGCACAGTTCACTGCTGACGCTCAGTACAGGGACAAAGCTTCCACACACAGGGCTGAAGCGAAGGGGATGCCAAGTTGAAACTTCAATAAGTTTTGCCCTGAAATAAGAGGACCGACTCAAGCCGGATGATGATGCACACCTTTAATTCCAGCATTCCAGAGGCAGAGGCAAGTGGATCTCTTGAGTTTGAGGGCAGCCTGGTCTACAAAGAGAGTTCCAGGACAGAACAGGGCTGTTACAGGAAGAAATCATGTCTCGAAAAAGAAAGGGGGTGGCAGAGGGAGGGAGGGAGGGGGGAGGAGGAAGGAGAGGGGGGAGAGAGAGAGAGAGAGAGAGAGAGAGAGAGAGAGAGAGAGAGAGAGAAGAGAGAGAGAAAGAGAAAGAAGGACTAGGAGCTGTCCCCATTAGTCCTACCCAACTGAGCCAGTCTTGAAGTTGTTTCTAAATGGTTTCCAGGTGATCACTGCTTTCCAAGTGAAAATTATAGGATTTCGACTCCATCTTTAACCTGTGGATGATGCAGAAGCAGCCCTTCCAGGCTCTATTACTAAGCAACAGGGAGAGGATGTGTTAGAAAGACGTTTGCTCTCTCAGGGACTGCTAACCTGACAAGCATGCTCGAAGCAAAAATGAATAACCAGTTTGTAGCTTCCCACAGAACATTCATGCTGAAAATATACATGAACACTTCTAGCTAATTAGGCCCCAAGTTCTTCTTAAAAGCCACATTGTGATTAATTAAAATGATTGCCACTCATTACTTTAAAAAGAGTAAATTCATTATTATGTGTACGCTTAAGGTTCCATATTACAATTTTAGTGTTGGACTATTTATAAGATCTATTTATGTCATTATTCAGCTGTCAGTTTGAGTCCAAATTGTCATAATATTTATAAATCCTTTGGTTAATATTTAGAAGAATTTGAACTAACAACTGAAATTTAAATTCAAGATTTGTTATCTGCTATTGCAGATCAATTTAGGAAGAATGATCACATCCACTTCGGTTCAGTGCTGTGAAGAAGGACCAATCAGTGGAAACTTTTAGCACTTACAGAATAATTTAATTAAGTGTGATGCCCCACTACCACAAATTGAAAACAAAATGGCTGGGTTATAACTCTCTATATATACACATATGTATATGTTTATTCAAATACTCTCTGAAGTATTTTTGTAATATAATTATCATTATATTAATGATAATTTTATTGCCAAAAGTATGTATTATATCCATTTTAATATAAAACAAAAAATATTGTAAGTAATAGTATATGTGTACAAAATGAAAATTGGCAAGCAAATATTCAAACATTTTAAATAACTAACAAATGAAAAATAGTTAACTAATTATATATCCATAGAATTTCTATGCATTTAATAAATAGCTAAAGTAAAACTGCCTTGATCACACAGAGAGGTCTGTGTTACATTTTTTTATTATTACTTTTATCTTTTTACAGTCTAGTCATTACCTTCTTCCAGTCTACCCTCACACAGTTCCACAGTCTCCAAGAGGATGTCTCCACTCCCCCCACCAAAATCCCCCTCACCCCCACAGGCCATCTCACTCTCCATGAAAAGAATGTGGTACTAATCTAAATTTCTTCAGATTAACAAAACTGAGACAATGAATAGATGTTGCAAACATTATTAGATAGGTTTAAACAATATGATTTGGGTAGGACAACATGACCATCTGCACACTGGAGAGGCTGGGAAACCTGATAACTTCTCTATCCACAAGGCTGCATGCCTTGGGGTATCAGTCTGACACTGAAGGTTGGGAGGTCTTGTGCAGAGTATGTTGCCTATATTGGAAGTGAAAGAAGCTGAGTTCCAATGTCAGCGAAGAACAGCAGCAATGGTAACAGCAAAACACGCACTCATCACAAGGAGGAAGGCCAGAAGGCAAAAGCTGCACTGATTTCCTCCCAGACCACTTTATATATGAGGAGCAGTTATCAGGTGTTATATGTGCTGGAGGAAGGGTCTTCTCCTTTCAGTTCATCCAAGACATGCTCTGTCATGCCCACCCAAAGGTATATCTCCTAGTTGATTCCAAAGCTAGACAAGGTGATACCGAACAATCATAGACATAAAGGAAAGTTTCCAGACACAGCAAAAATACACTGTAATATTAAACATGTTGTCTAGCCAGTTGGGAAGACACTTACTGACAATCCTACAATCCCTGCACGTGAGGAGTTAGGAAGATTAGAAATTCAATCTTATCCTAGCTACATTGCAAGTTTGATTTCCGCCCAGGCTACATGAGAATCTGTCACAAAATAAAAGTACACGTTTCCATTCATGTAACCACATACAACCTCTTAAAATCGTAGTAAATGTCTAAAAGGACAGATAGCTAACTTTTAAACTGGTTATCTCAAGACAGTAGGACCAAGAAACAACGGGGAAGGCGGGGAAGATTCACTTACTACTTTATATGTAGCTGTATCGATTACTAGCTTATTTCATTTCATTTCATTTCCTGGGTATAGGTGTTTTACCTGCAGGTATGCCTGTGCCCTGTGATGGTGCCTGATGCATGAAGAGGTCAGGATGTAGTGAACTACATACATGTGTATTCTGTGAACCAAATCCAAGTTCTCTGTGATCAACCACTGAACAATCTCCTCTTAAACTTGATTGCTTACATTTTTATATTATATTGGTATAGGGAGGGAAAGAGGGAAGACCAAGCTCAAGGCCTGTGTGCTCCCAGCAAGAGAGGTACCACTGGGCTCCAGCTCTGCCTCCACCATGATGTTTGTTTGTTTGTTTTTGGATATTTTATTTATTTACATTTCAGATGTCATCCCCTCTCCCCATTTCCCCTCCCTAGAACCCCCCTATCCCATCCCTCTCCTCTTTTTAGCTTTTATACCATTTTAGTGACATGCATGTATTCAGGTCAGTTCTAAGTTGAAGGTCCATGTTGGGGTTTTGTTTGTTTGTTTTTCATTTCACTTCATTTTCATTTTTTTTCCCTTTTTTTTTCTTCTCTACCTCACTGTAGTGGGTTTGGTCAAATGCTGCTTGTATTTTAATGTTAATTAGGGTCCCCAAAATTGTTTGTATGAGAGCTCACTTTGCTACCTAAGACAATGAGTGTCCCTGCCCCCTGTTGGTTCGATGTTGGCAGCCAATGGCTGGGCAGAACAGATACACGCAGGACTTTTAGGATTCCTAGGCTTGGAACCAAAAGGAGCAGAAAAGAGAGGAGATCTGCTTTGCTGGGAGAGTGTGGAGGAGAGGAGAGATGCCTTGTCTGAGAAGACAGCAGGACAGAAAGACATGGCCACTGTGTGAAGGAGTCAGGAGAGCACCGGCCCATACAGCAACTCAGTTGATCAGCCCTCTGGGTCCGGAGCAGTAAAGATAGAATATAGAGTTTAGTAAGTAATACCTCGGGATTATTGGTGGATTAATAGGTGGAGGTTAGGCAGTGGCCCAGCTATTGAGTGATTAAAGTTATCAAAATATAAAGGCTGTGTGTGTGTGTCTTCCGTTTGAGATCATAAACCTTGAGACAGGTAGCGAACCTGAGGCTGGAATTTTATTTATTAAAAATTATTGCTGCAGCCCACCCCAACTCCTCTCTTCTCTCTCTCCAGAATCTTCGGCTAGCTGCCGTCGTGGTTGCTGTTCTTATGCTGTAATAAAACACCATAACTAAAAGAAACTGGGGGGAGCAGGACTCAAAAACTGTCGACAGCTAAGGGTAGGAACCGAAGCAGAAGCCATAGAAGAGTGTGGTTCACGCGCTCAATTAGGTGCATTGCTCAGGAGTCTGATCACATCCAAGACCTCGCAAGCAGGACTGTGTGCCCATTCACGCGAGTCAACCACGGAAGAAAACTGATCACACGCTTGTCCACAGACCAATATGGTCAGAGCATTTCACAATTGGAAGTCTCCCTTTTAAATGACTCTAGCCTGGGTAGAGCAGACATAAAAGCGATCAGCACAGCTACAATGTGTTTTTATGAAAATTAGAAGCAAATCAAACAAAATAAAACACACACACACACACACACACACACACACACCAAAACAAGTAAATTGTACTATTTGCCTGAAAGAAAACAATTTAAAAATTAAAAATTAATGTTCTTTGTGTAAAATTTGATTGTGTGATGGGTAAATTATGCTTGAACACTTAGATACTATTTTTAGAAGTCATAAACTTGGAAACTGCGGTTTAAATTAGAAGAACTTGCTTACAAACCCATTAATTAATTACTTGGTTTTCAAATAAGGCTAAACTGGACAGGAGGTATCAGTTACAGGCTGGTATTTCTATTATGAGTAACAATTGCTGAACTATATCGTCAGAACAGAGAACTGGTAAGAGAGACATATACAGATTGTGGTATCAAAATGATACGGCTTTGTTTCCATCAGTTTTAGTGTTTGAAGGTCTCATTTAAAGAGTTAAGTTGATAGCTGAACAATTCAAGAAGAAAGATCATATTTATGTAAACTTATAGGCATAAATAAGACTATAACCAGTATTTTTTATTAAGCATAAAGAGCATCTTTCACTGAAAATTCTAAGGCCTTCAAAGGACTGAGCCATTATATAGTCAATATTAATTGACAAATATTTTCATTTGAAAGAATTAAAATGCCATTATGTTTATTTGAGCTATGTGTGTGTGCCTTAATTAGGGTTGTTTAAGTGTTGTCTTCAGCAATGGTGACTTGTCAGTTTTAGAGAACAAAATATTGTCTTGGCAATGGGCTGGATTATTTGGAGATTTCCACTGGACCCTTCCAGTCAACACCACAGTTGGATGAAACCTGGTCCTGGACAATCGGGGTTCTGTCTCCCTCATTATATGGAGGCCTCATTAGGATTAGCCTTCATATATTACTATATAGGCAATTTTTAATGCACTAGGGTTATATACTGCTTCTCAAATGCTCTTCAAATCTAGCTGTCTCTCACCAATTTCCTCCCTCAAGCAATCTCCCATCTCCTTTCCCATCTATCCTCCCATGCTTGTTCCTCTCTGTGACCACTGTTCCAGTCTACCCATAAAATCTCTTTCCCACTTCAAAGGTGATTCATGTGTTTCCCATAGTACCTTCTCTATGCCTAATCTCTCTGGATTAGTGAATTATAGATTGGTTATTATTTATTTAATGGTTAATATTGAGATATAAATAAATACATGCCAAATTTATTTTTCTGGGTCTGTGTTACCTTACTTGGAGATTGTTTTCCCTCTGGTTCCATTGTACTGGATGGTTCTGTGTATCAACTTGACACAAATGGAGGTTTCATAGAGAAAGGAATCTCCCTTGATCCAGCTGTAAGGCATTTTTCAATTATTGTTGGGGTTGGAGGGGCAGCCTATTGTGGATGGTGCCATCCCTGGGCTGGTAGTCCTGGTTTCTATAAGAAAGCAAGCTGAGCAAGCCAGGGGAAGCAATCCAGTAAGCAATATCCCTCCATGGCTTCTGCATCAACTCCTGCCTCCAAGTTCCTGCCCTGTATGAGTTCCTGTCCTGACTTCCTTTGGAGATGAACAGCAATGTGGAAATGTAAGCTGAATAAACCCTTTCCTCCCCAACTTGCTTCTTGGTCATGATATTTTTGTGCAGGAATAAAAACTCTGACTAAGACATCCATCCATTTGCCTGCAAATTTCATGTTGTCATTTTTTTAAAACAGCTGAGTAATATTCCATTGTACAAATGTATCACATTTTCTTTATCCATTCTTCTATTGAAGGGCATTTAGGCTGTTTCTAATTTCTGGCTACTATAAAAAGAGCAGCAATGAACAAAAATGCACACACACATACACACACACACAACCATCACTAACAACAACAATAAAAAAAATACATGGAATCTGTTTTGTATTGGCCAACAATTTCTGGACAGGGGCCTACCTGAAGTAGGGTTTATATACCTATTGACATTCCATTGGAGAAAAGAGGTTTACCCTTTCCCATTAGGTATCCCTTGCAAAGAGCTTCTGGTCAGTGTTTGGACTTTGTGTTCACTGACTCTTCATAATACTGGGATTTTATCTGGTTTGAACTTGAACAGGTCTTCTGCATACTGTCATGGCCTCTGTGAGTTTGTGTGTACTGATATTCTTGTTCTTCCATACTTTCAGGCTGCTCTTCATCTTAGATCTTGAGCCCCGAGGGTGAGGTTTTGATGAAGACATTCCACTAACGTCTAAGTGCACCAAAATTTCTCACTCTCTGCACATCGACTGAACAACTTCTTTATGTCTATTTTTCAGATCTTTCATTATTTTGTAGGCTGCGACTCTTATGCTGTCTAACTGATCTGTGCTAGTGTTTAGCCATGTGAACATACTGTCCTCTTCTCTTGCCCATGAGCCCTGCAGACTGATTATTTTTAGGGTGCCTTGCTATTTTTCCTGGTAGTGTGAGAACAGGTGCATGAGGTAAGAGTGACCCCAAAGACCAGGTCAGGAAGAGAGGTGTCAGGCCCTTTCATCCTTTCCCTCACCCAGTGTTAATAAAGCATTTGTGTTTTAAGAGTTAATGCATACTTCATTGTGAAGTTGTCATCTATTTTTAATATATGAAAGGTACAAAGAGTACTTCACCTCAAATAAGACCAGGTTAAATTCTGCAGAATTGTGACCAATTCCTAAATAAATGAGAAAACAGAAAACATTTTTTTTTTTTTGCTTCACTTGACTATTACCATACCCATCATAAGTATTTTATGTGAAATTGCCTCAAAAAATGTTAAAGATGAATAAACCCTTTCCACTCTAAATGAGAGGCAGAGCAATTCTCTTTAGTTGCACCACATCTGGAAACAGAATAACCATTGTTGAGTGAAGATGGGGAAACCGATTACAGAAAAAGAAAAATGTTTAGCAACTGCAGAATCTGATCAAAAGCTTTCAGAGAGGAAATGATGCAGATAAACGAAGGGGAAATTTTTGAAATAACTTCTGTTTCATTTTGCTCAAATAAAACATGGATGATGATAATAAAAATGCTTTCTTCCTTCCTGAAATCTTGTGTTGCTCATTTAGATGCATCTGCTACAGTATTAATGCAGACATAAGTATGGTTGAAAAATTATGAGTTAACTTCTAATAGAATTAAGAAACAGCAGAAGCTACTCAATGTCATATACTCATATTTCAGGATTTTCAGCGCTAAAAACCACGGATAAGAGAGAGGATGCTCTGTTTGTCTTGCAGAGTTTGGGTCACTTCATTCAATATAATCTTTTTTGGGTCCATCCATTTACCTGAAATTGTTATGATTTTTATCTTCTTTAGAGTGCAATAGTGTTCCATTGTGAATATGTACACATTTTCATTGTCCATTCACCAGTTAAAGGGCATTTAGGATGCTTCCATTTCCTAGTCATTGTGAATAAGGCAGTAATGAACATAGCTGAAGTATCTGTAGGGTAGGATGTTGAGTCCTTTGCGCATATGCCAAGGAGTGGTCATAGAGTGGATTTATTTTTAGTATTTTTAGGGTTCTCCATCCTGATTTCCAGAGGATCTGCACCAGTTTGCATCCTCCCAGTAGGAAGTGAAGGAACCACTTTTTCCACAGCCTCACCAGAGCTTGATGTCAGTTGTTACATTGATATTGGCTATTCTGATTGAGGTGAGATGAAATCTCAGAGCTTGTAAATCACCACATGGAAACACATGTGTACATGTGCCTTCCCTCTCTCCTAATGTTTTAGAAACTCCAACAAAAGGATATCACTTTGTAGAGAGGCCCTCAGCAAGGAACTTCATTCTGCTTCTGTCAGTTGGACAAAAGCTTAATTTGAACCAAAACTCTATAAATGTTACTGATACATTAGAAAAGAAACTAAAAGAAACCAGGACAATTTGTCAACCCAAACCTAGTCAGATAGCCCCCTACTGGTGGGTTCTTTCTGACTTAACTGCACTTTTAAATAAGTAAAATGACCAGAAATAGAAGAGTAAATGAAGCTTTTATGCCTTGAGTCTACCTTATATATACAGAGGTCTAGTATCAGGTTCAAAGGTCACTTACAACTTATGTGAAAGAGACTGTCTACATTTTTTTTCAGCAAATATGATATGTGATTCACCAGTCAAAAATATCAAGCACTTATGGGACTTATTAATTAGGTTTAAACCTCAAGTTTGCTGTGTACCTATGTATATACACTGCACAGACACAGACCAGACTAAAAACTAATAATACAAATAGTTGCATTTTAGTCATAGGAGTTGAACTTGGGCCAACTTTAGATTGGTTTCAACAGGGTAAACACCCAACCATGTGCAGGTGACTGTGCTGACTACATGTTGCTTACTATACTGTCTAAAATGTCATGTGACCACTTTGTCTCTGGAGGATTTGGATCTTTACAAGTGCTCAAGACTTCTCTATTCTATAATTCTGAATACTAGTTGATCAATATCTTTAAACAAAATAGGCTACGATTTTCCTTTAGATATAGGAAAATCTAGTGAGATATGACCCAAAGAAATCCAAGAAGCTGAAGAATGATAAGACCTACATGTCAGAGTTGATGAATGAAGCTTTTCCTAGAAATTATAGATTTTTCCAGGCAGGATCCCTAAATTCAAGACCTTATTGGCTAATGCACCAGTGTAGGAATTGCTTCAAGTCTACCAAGTCATGTGTTGCTTCCTAAGTGCAGAGGACACAGCAAGCAGAGATATTTCTAAAACCAAATCCCGTTCATTCTCATTTTAAGTAAATACTCTGGAGCATAACTGCTGGTTTTTCTGAAAGAGAAGCATGGAAAGCCATGACAAATGTATGTGCTTTGAAAAATATGTTACAGGATTCAGCAAATGAGATGCGTTTTATTAATTATTAAGGAGGTGTGGAAAGGGACTCTGTTCAGAACACTGTTGCAGCATATCTCTTCTATGTTAAATATGATTTATTGTTCTGTTTGTGCTTTCTAGCCCCAGAGTCATCGTTACGGGGCAGCTAAAATTAAGGGACTAAGGAATACTCTGTCGGTATTAGCCCATGGCTGGAATGCAGCCATGAAGAAAATGAAAAATGAAGCACCATTAGGAATAAATTGTAGGTTTTTTTAGTGCTCTTTTATTCTCAAAATGGTTTCTGTTTTGAGATTCACTTCTTTCCATTTGCGCTGGCTTGTGTTATAAGCTGACGGTGCCATTCTGTTCCCAACTGAGTCTCCCCAGATGTTCCCGACATTTACAGGGTAAATTTCTACTTCCCATACAAAGCTCTTTGTGCATCAGCCCCATCTGTGCCATTAGGTTTTAAAGCCTTTAAAAAGTTTTCTGAAACTTCTTAGAAAATCGTGAATGTGTCAACATCAAACACAACTCTCACACAGGAAAAAAAAAATAAGAAAGACATTGTTTTGAGTCAAATGTGATCGACCATGACAAGGTCTATGGATTCGGATCACCAGAGTGACATGCTACACAATGGAAGTGGTTGCATGAACTCCTGTAGTCTCAGAATGAAAGGCACCCGTGCACAAATGCATGCACAAAGAAACATTGGTGAAGACAGCATATTAAAGCAAATTAGGAAAAACTGCAATGGGCTTCAGATGCTGTGGGATTTTTGTTTAATGGAAGCTAATGGTCTTCTAAGAATACGATTGAAAATCTTTTACCTGATGTTCAAAGGGAACATGAGGTCTGATACAGAAATGATTTACAGATGTATCACTATACCCCAACCAGATGCGGTTGTTCACAATTATGATCCCAACATGTATGCAGAATATTGACATACTTCAATTTCCAGGCCAGCCTGGCTTATGTAGTGAATTCTTGGTCAATCTGAGCTAGAAAATAAGTCTATATTTCAGAAATTATTATAATAAGCTAACCAAAAGACAATCTAAAGAAATCTGGGCTCTCGCTCTGCAACAACCCAGCCTCCACAATCAGGAAGTTCTAATTCATCAATCAATCTGAAGAATCTTCAACACCAGTGTGACTTCTTCAGAGAACATTTCACTCACAGATCTGTACTACGATTTCTTATGTGAATGGAACAATAAGTCAGGTACCAGTTAGCTTTTTTTCATTGAACACTGAAAGATTTTTTCTGTAAAACCCATGGACATCTTCGGCCTCAGTCTTTCAAGTGCCGGATTACAGGCATAAGCTACCTTGGCTGACTATCATTTCTCACTTCAGAATATGAGAACATAATAATTACATTAAGAAAGTTAATAAGTTATAGTATTCAATAAGAATCAATGTAAAATGTCTTCTGATTTATAGAACAAGTAGAAAATAGTTTCAGACATTTCTTCATAACTCTGCTAGTCTTCATGTCAGTTATTGCCCCCGAGTCTTTTGGGGGTGCACACATAAATTTAGTCCAAACCAATATTAAACACTCTCTCCAAGTTATTGGATAGAAGAGACAGTTGTTGTTGTTGCTATTGTTTGTTTCTTACCATTCCTTTATTTTCTTATGATGCTAAGCAAACACTGCATGCCTTATCTCTTCCTTTTGAATAATAACCAAATAATGTAAGTTATGTTATGCTACTTTATGTATTTTTGTACTTTATGTATGTATGTACTTTATGTATGTAGTGTAAGTTGTTAGTTATGCTACTTTTACTTAATATTAAGGTTCACTTAACTTTTGTGTGTTCTTGAACATTTCTAGAGCCACCACCACTAAGAGCTTCTGAGTCTCCCTTTTATTCCAGATGAACTCAACTTTTAGTCCAAGTATATTTATTTACTAGAACTGTTGACTCCAGAAAGATTAAGTATCAACATCCTTGAACCTTGTGCACAGTCTAGCTGCTACTGTTTCATATTGTGTCATGAACTCCTAGAGGTTGTCATAACTTGCATTTAAATATTGATCAGAAATGTCTGGTGGATTCATGAAAGGATCAACAGATCACTTCATTCTATTTACATTCTACACTGAAGCAACGTTTAAAACACTAACGGATGTGTGAGTTAAGATAACTCTTGACATTCTTAAAGGTGATCATCAGCCTCATATATAAGGCATACTATAAACCAAACTATGAAACTTAACACTATAAAATCTAGATGTAAATTTTATAGTGCTAAAATCTAAGTGACGGTGCTATTAACTTTCATGGATTCAAATATTGTTATATACACATATATATGTATATAGTAGTGGGCCTCTCAGTTACCAGTGAGGAACAAGTTTCAGGGCATCATTTTAGGTCGCATTGGAGAGTTGGAGAGTAAGAACTTTTGTCATAAATAAGCTCTAAGATTAGGATGAAAGTCACCCATTAAAATCGTGTAGTGTTGTGATTTGAAATAGTACCCATCAAAATCAAACTCTGAATTTTATTTTTAGTTTCTGAGTTGTTCAGGGCTATACAATTATAAAGTGATTATATACAGATTTTTATGGGTCAAAAATTGAGCTTATATTTGGAAAGAAAACAATTATTTTGTATCTATATGACAGGCAGTGTAGAATGAAGAGCTATATTCCAGACAAATTTATCAACATTATCTTTTCTTTCAAATTATTTTGACTTATGCCTGGGCATCTTTATGACTTTTATGCTTAGTGGGCATACACTGGTGTCTGCTAATGTTTTGCCATTCCAAGATAAGAGGAAAAAAAGCTCACAGTGAATTTACAGAGATAAATCTTTATAAATATCTTGAGGTGTTTTTCTGTGCATTGACTGGTGAAATGAACAACCAAAGACCATTTTTTCTATTTTTCTCTGTAGAACTTAAGGTAGTTGATTCTAATAAATTTTAATGTGATACTATGTATCCCTCTAGGTGCAGCCTCACATACACTTATCCATCACTTCTGACCTGTGTGCTATTCTGACTTAACATAGATAAAGATCTTGATGCTGCAGAATCCTGAGGGATTATCCAATCTTACGTGACAACTCTGAGTGGACTTTGACGACCATAAGATGAGAGTTGTTCAACTCTGCTGCCTTATCATAAGAATTTACTTTAGGTATCCCTGGTCATTATTTTTCCCATGAAAATGCAAAGTCTGTATTTCCAAGGCTCCAGCGGTCCTCCTGTTTCACCCTCCTATGCAGCAGTGCAATACAAGTGCACACTACCATATATAGCTCTTATTTGGGGCCAATAAATTAAATTCAATTGTTCCTACTCTATGTAGCTCCCAAAATAAAAATTTGGACACTGATGATGATAATAAAGACATTCTGGGAAGCACCCTAAAGATAACCAAAAATTTGTCAAGAAATTTACTACTGCTTCATTTCTGAAGCCCTGGCTCAAGGTATTGTATGTGTACCTTAAATTTACTTAGACAGGAAATACAATGGAATTTATCCAGAAATTCCCATTAATCACTCAGAGATGTTTTGGGGAAACAGAAGGCATTTATTCACCAGCAGTTTAGTCTGTATAGACATAGTAGGGCAGCAAGAAAGTATATATCTGAAAGTCAGGTTATTGTGCTGTGTGACTCCATTGAGCAAGACTCAGAGGCTGCCCCTGAGGTTGCTTCTTGACTTATGTAACCCCATAAATCAAAAGCAGGTGAGCCTGAATAGCTCACTTCACCCTCCCAATCATAAAACACTGCCTCCTTCCTGGTATTTCTCCATCAAAACTCAGAGGATGCCCTATCTGATTTCATTCTTAAAACTAAAAGAAGCTTAGAGAGAAAAATTACTGACCCTTCAGCCAGACACCTCCTTCTTAAAAACATCATCTAGGAAGGTATGACTTCCAAATCCAGCGTAGCCTGCCAAAGTCTCAAAAATGAACACTATGATAGGTGGGATGGGCCCCTCTAGCACAGTGTCATAGGATTATCATAAGCGGCTACAGTCAAGTACCTGATGGACTACCAGTCTAATATCCCAATAGTATCAAACAATTAAGGTTAACAGCTGGTAGTGCTTTGACCAACAGTGGAAAGCATCAAGAATGATCATACTAAGAAAACTATGACCAAAAAGTAGAACCCCCTACAATCACCCAATTCAAGGCATTACATTAATACTTGTGCTTGACTCAAATGAGCCTATATGAGTGCATGCCCTAGGGTGAACTTAAAGCTTCCAAACTAGAAAAGAGGAAGTCTATACAAACTTGTGCCTCTCCAGTTCATGAACACCTGTGTCATAAAAGAATCAGGGAATGAACTGCTGCACATTTAAAATTAAAAAACATGTAGTGGGGTTTTAAGAGCTGCCATTCTCACACCCTGCAACTTTATGGATAGGAAAAACTGATTCTATAGAGACTAATTGGGGGAGCATGCAGATAAGACAATTTTGAGATAACAAGAGAGCCACAAGATTGGCAGCTAATCTCTGGGGTCCAGCTTCTAGGCACAGGGGGCTGCTCTCATGGATTTATCACTAAGCAGGCCTACAGTCCGGAAGACCGTGATGGAGCTACCAGTCTAATATGCCCTCTAATAGCTGGCATCACCACCAATCTTCTAGGAAGAGTTATTTTACAAGCCCTAGAGGTAGTGCTTTCGACCCAATCAGAAGGAAAATGCATCAGATAAATGATCATACTTATAAAGAAAACTATACCCAAAGAAGCCTTAAAAACTCCCCTACAAATCACCCCAATTCTAAGGGCCATTGTTACATTTAATACTCTGTGCCTTGATTGGCTTTCAAATGAAGCCATTTGAGTTGAACAATGGCCTCTATCTAGGGAGAAACTTAAAGCCTTCACATAACTAGTAAAAGAGGAGCTTCTAGTACAACTAATTTGTGCCTCCCACAGTTCATGGAACACCCCTGTGTTCACTATAAAAAAAGAGATCAGGGGAATGAAACTGCTGCAACATTTAAGGGCAATTAATAAAATCATGTGAGTCTGGGGTTCTTCCCAAAGGAGGCTGCCCCATGTCTCAGCCATCCCTGGCCATATCCTTTATTGGCAATAGGCATCAAAAACTGATTCTTTTCTATTCCTCCCCACCCTTGAGACTGTGAATGCTTTGTGTTTTCAGTATCCCTCCCTCATTAGCAACTCTGGGATGACCTTGCAATATGAGTGAACAGTTCACCCTCAGGGGATAGCTAACAACTCCATCATCTGCCAGGAGGCTGTGGCCACTGCATTTAAACCATACTTAAGTACCTAAGGACTCAACATATACCATTACATAGATGACATCTTGGTGTGGGGAGACTCTTCCACATCCTTCTCCCAACTTAAAGATCAATTAATACTTGCTTATCCTCTGTCTTAGAATTTCCATTGCTGTGAAGAGACACCAGGACCAAGTCAACTCTTACAAGGGACAACATTTAATTGGGGATGGCTTCCAGTTTCTGAGGTTCAGTCCATTATCATCATGGCAGCATCCAGGCAGACATGGTGCTGGAGAAAGAGCTAAGAGTTCTATATCTTGATCTGAAGGCAGCCAGGAAGAAACTCTCTAAGGCTCCCTAAACAGAGTGACACACACTCCACAAGGCCACATCTATTTCAAAACCACACCTCCTAATAGTGCCACTTCCCATATTCAAACCACCACATTCCACTCTGTGGCCCCCATAACCTTGTTCAAATATATGAATCTATGAGGGTTGTACCTAACAATGGAATAATGCAAAATATATTTAGTCCAATTTTAAAAGACCCATAGTCAATAACAGTCTCAACAATGTTAAAAGTCCAAAGTTCAAAGTCTCTTCCAAGATTCATTCAATCACTTAATTGTAATCCCCTATAAAATCAAAATAAAAAAGCAGATCACATACCTCCAATATTACCATTCCAAAATGTCATAGTGAGGAAATACTAGACCAAAGCAAGACCAAACAGCAGCTGGGAAAATGCCAAACTCTGTATCTCCATGTCAGAAGTAAAAGAGATCTTATCTTCAACTCCTTTAATCTTTGTTGACAGCAATAAACTTCATTCTCTTGGGCTGCTTCTACTGCTTGTTAGCAGCTTTCCTCAACAAGTATCAAGGGTCTGGTATTTCTAACATCTTGGGGTCTCCGAGGCAACTTAAGTTTAAAGCTTCTTGTTACAATATCTAGAATCACATATGATCACTTCTTGGGTCACTTCTCTAGCTCTGCTTTCTGTAACACTGGAGACTTGGGTTGACTTCACTCCACTGCAGCTGCTCTTCTTAGTAGTCATCTCATGGTACTGGCATTTCCAATTTGCTGGAGTCTTACACTGCAATGAGGCTTCACCAATATTCTCCTCATAAGCTCCCTTCCTGGTCAAAGCATCAACTTCTTTGCATGACCCTTAAGTCCTGGAACGTCAACTACAACTGAAGTTGCATCTTCACCAGTGGCCTTCCCTGGCCTTTCACAGTGCCCAGCCTCAGTTGCTCTCCATGACTCCTTCACAACTTCAAAACTAATACCATCAAGAGATCCTTACACATTACCAAGTCCAGCTGCAGCATGAGATACAACTTTGGCTATCTCTGGAACATAGCGTTTTCTGTTCTCAGAAACCACTTCCAAGAAGATTGCACCTCAGTGATGCTGGTCTCTTCTTAATCACCACTAATTTCTTATCTCAAGCTAATAAGCACAATTGCCCAGTAACCCCTTCTATTCTTGACTCTAAAGCCAGAGCCACATGGCCTAAACTACCAAGTTCTGCTGCTTGCTGGAGCTGTAACATGGCCCCTTGTTCTATTACATTATTACCAGTTTTTTGTTTTTCAACCCCTTCACTGTCTAAGCTTGGTTGTCATGGAACTTACTCTGTAGACTGACCTTTGACTCAGAGATTTGCATGGCTCCTGCAGATTAAAGGTATGTCCTACCATGCCTGAACCTAAGCTTTTCATAGCTACTGCTCCTCAAGATCCAGATCAAAAGCCTGTGCCTTCCATTTCTAGATTGCAGTTCATTCTAGACTAAAAGTCGAAATGAAAACAATAACCAAGTAATAATAACAAAAAACTGCCAAGGACCAGCTTGGCATGGAGAGCGGCTCTGAGAGAAGTGGTATCTGGGAGCAATGGAAAAGACTCAAAGTCAAATCATGCATCCAAGCTGACAACTTGTGTTCTGCTTGAGACAGCTTTTCCAGTTTGCTTCTCTCTATGTTCTACTTTTTCTCTGGAAATTTCTTTGACTATTTTTGCTTGCTTGCTATTCTAAAGATCTCTCTGTCCATGCTCTGCTTGCTTACATGTGTGTCTGTATGTCCATTTCTGTGTCTGTGTATCTCTGTGTCTATGTGTCTGTCAGTTCTCCAAGCAGTTCACCCTTTTTAACTTAAAAAATTCTCTTGATAGCTCATCTCCTGCAGAACACAGGTCCAGTCATTTATTTTGCATACCAATCAGTCATCTACTCAGGTTTCCTTTAGATTATCTTATGAATCAGCATCCCAAGACCCCAGCCCTTTGGTTCTTAAGAGAAGTAACATACATTTTTTTCCTTAACATTCCAAAAAATTTCAGAGATCTGTTTGCCTTTGTTAAGCACAAATGATAAGCTAGTTGGCTGTGACCCTGCCCTGAACTTACCATTTTTACCACACTGGGTCTAAACCTTGCTGTATTCCAAGTTGACATTGAACTAAGAAATCCTGCCTTTATATCTTTCTGAAAGCTGGCTCATTAATGCAGCTGCCTTTGTTCCTTTAGATTCCTGAAGCCTCTCCTTAATTCATATTACACCCTTATAATTTACATAATTGAAAAATTATATATTTTTAAACTCATGTATCTAGAGCTCTTTCCCATAACTTAAGGGGTGTCCTGAATGTACCAGTGTTTACCATTTTGAGGAGACATAGCCAAATCCTTGACTCCTGGACTAGTGCGGTTTTTAATTCTCATGGAGTCATTAATATAAACAGGAAGGAACATTCCTTGGAGTAAAGTGAAAATATGTTCATTATTACACAAACAAGCCTTGTACCCACAGCAGCCATCCACACTCATGGAGGCTCACACCCTGTCCTAGAGGCAGCAACCATGTCACTCTGTCCCCACCAGGGTCAGGTAGGGCTTGGCACCTAACATGACATAACTATTCTTGTTCAATGACAGATATAAACAATAAAGTTAGGTGACTGGATCTTGCTCCAAAGTCACCACTCCCATAATCTTTTATCTCCTCAGAGATACTATGTAGCTCCATTGCACTTCCTGGTGCCCTTTTATTACTTGAAGTATACATTTTGTATTTTTCCTTTCTAGCTTGCTATCTTGATCAACAGTTTTCATGAGGTGAACCAGAAGTTAGGGTCTATTTAGGGTTTTTTGAGACTTCCTTCCTCAATGCAACCCATTTGAATCTCTTTACTAGCCTCAGAAAGTCTTTCCAGAAAAGGGCAAAAAGCAGCTACATTCTTCACTGAAACACAACAAAAACAATCTCCAGTTAACATACTACAATTCTTCTCTGTAACTTAAGCCAGGCTTCCATAGTTCAAGTCGCTTTCATCACCAGTGTCTTCCATATTTCTTCTAAGATAGTCTATTAAGCCCCACTTAAGCATTCTACCTTTTCCCTGTAGTAGTACTCAATTGTCCCTACTCAAACCAACCCTGGAGACAGCAATACGTTCTTTTCTACCTACTGCAATGTTCTGGGTTCCTGAATGAGACACACACACACACAACACACACACACACACACACACACACACCACACACACCACACTCACACAGCCTTTATATTCTAATATGCCTTAAACAGCTCAATGGTTGGGCCACTTCCTAACCTCTACGTGGCTGATGTACTCTCCTCTGATTTTCCTGAGTTATTACTTACTAGAATCTATATTCCATTTTTGCTTCCCTAGACTCAGTTGGGCAGGGGTCCTCTTGGGGTTGCTCTTCCTCTGCTCTTACATGTCATCTGTCTCTCAGTCTGGCACCTCTCAGGCATGATGTCATCTGCTCCCATGATGACTGATCTCTCTCTTTCTTCTTCCTCAGTCACTTGCCCAGGAATCCTAAAAGTCCTGCCTCTGACTCCCTGCCCAGCCATTAGCACAGCAACTTTACTTATCAATCAAAATCAAAAGGGAACAAGCTTGCCAAAATGCCTGTGCCTGAATTTTGTTGATTTTAACTTGTATTTCCATCTGGAAACCATTCTTTCAAGTCTAGATCATCCTCCTAATGCTGAACAACTTAAATTTGATTAGGGGATTTAACTAGTCTTCAACCTGCTCAGAGATCTAAGAACACATTAAATATTATATGAATATATAAGAATCACAAAAGCATAGCTCCCAAAACTTAAACAATTTGTAGAGACAGCTCAATGCCTGGACAGTCCCCTATACCCCTCATAACATTAGAGCATCTATCTTCAGCCTGCTAATCCCAAACCTTAAGTGAAGCAGGAATTATGAAACTTACCCTGTCTTTGCAGAGCTAAGCTGTCGAGTATCTCACACTGTGTGTCCTTTTTTGGACAGTACTTTTTGTCTGCAAATGAACTAGGGCAATACTTGCGCAGTAGCTACCTTGCCAAACTTGGAGCAACTCCATATGGAGGTAATGTTGCTCAATATCTTCGTTGAAGTAGAAAGTACTGTCAGGAACCGACATGTTTCCTAGTTAAACAATCTATTAATAATGAAATGATTTTAAATACTGTATTCTGTGGATCTCTGACACTTTTGAAGACTATATTTATCTGTATATAGTATATCTGAATTGTTAATCCTTGAATACTTATCTATTTCTATTTGCATAATAATGAAGACACTTTATTATAATTAAATAAGAATCAAATATTACCATGAGTTTACTATCTGACCCTTAATTTGCACTACTTAATCATCCAAAACAGTTTGTAATAGCAGCTATTAGAAGGACTAGGTCTAAACCTTGTATCCTTAAATGAGTTACAGAGGCACAATGCCTATCTAAGAATAAAAAAAATAATTTTATATTTTGCTTTAATATACAAAAATTTATATCAATGCAAACCTTAAACCTGTATCAATATATAAATTCTGTACCAATGTAAGAAATTACAACTTCAATTTTGTATCAGATATAAAGATTTCTACCAATGTAAGAGTATGGCTATACAATGCTTTGTTTACAAATATATTTAGTAATCCATTTCTATATAGCTAATTTCTTGTAATATTACTCTATCCCCCTTTGTTCTTCCCTTTACCTAAGAATGAAAGGATGGAGAAGAGGATAGGAAAGACAGAAATCCCCAAGTCTAAGCTCTCTATTTAGTTTCCTCCTTGCTCAAAATTATGATCATTTCTAAATTATTCCTTAAAATGACAACCTATCTATAATATAAAACAACCAAAACTAGACACCCAAAACCAAGGAATAGAGATGACGAATCTCCATGGCTTCTTCCTGCTGAATAGGGGCAATGAATATTTTTAAGGGGTGGGGAAGGTAGGAAAGTTGGAAAAAATTGGTTGGACTAAAGAAAGCTAGCTTTAGCATTTGTTATCCAGCCTCTGTATGCTTAGAAAGTTTGAGGTTTGATCGAAGTTTTGACTGGATCTGAAAGGCTGGATGAACTGAGTTCACTAGGAATCAGCAGCTATTTCTGTAATGGTTCTGGAAGCAAGTCTCTGGAAACAGCATCAGGTGAGGCAGAATCAGGCAGGAAGCTGGAATAGTAGGTCTTTTCAGCATCCCCAAGAATGAATCTTGTCAGAGCTGCATCTTGGTGTTTCATTCTTCAATATAAGAATCCTTCAACTAAATTTTTAGTTCTATAAAGATATTTGTATGGATTGTGTAAGGTGCATAGATCAGTTAAGGATGAATTTTTGTTTCTCATTTTAACAGGTAAAGACAACTGTATTTTTATGAGTTAATTTGATCAATAACCAAATGTAATAAATCTTCCTTTATGCTTTATGAAAGATGGCATGAGAATCTTAAGAATTCTGTGACCAGATCTGATTTTATTAATTTGGATACTGTCTCTGTGCCCTCTGGTTAATCTGGCTAAGGGTTTATCTATCTTGTTGATTTTCTCAAAGAACCAACTCCTGGTTTTGTTGATATTTTGTATAGTTCTTTCTGTTTCTACTCAGTTGATTTCAGCCCTGAGTTTGATTATTCTCCATTCTGTGGATATATATATCCATTCTTTTTATATGACTTGAATTAATATCCTTTCCTATTTGACTTCAATCAAATCCTTTTTATTTACTATATAAGCCTATTCTTATCCTGACAGTGTCATATGCCACTCTAAGCAATCCCAGAATTCCTGCGGAGCTCATGTTCAAAGAACCCAGTTGCTTGCTATAGGATAGACTTCTTAAATTTCCATCAATTCTTCCATTTCTATATTTTATTTAGACTTGCTCTCAGTGGCTTGCCTTTTCCTCAGCAGGAGCTGCCTGCTCTTTGCTGCCTGTCTTCTTTGAGAAGGAGCTGTTACCTTTCATGGCTTAAGCACTTGCAGAGCCTGAGAGAGCTTTTACCTGAATCATTAGTCTGCTGCCCATGTCCCTGGTTTGGCCTGGGTATGTCCCAGCCTTAAGCCACAACCCCAGAATCATGTGTGCCAAACTAGCACATCTTTTGTACGAGTCCCAAACCCACACAGGTTGGGCAAACCATTCACAGCTCTGCTAAGAAACTAATTCTCCCCACCTCCTAGTTCCAAATGGATGGTATGTGTATTTGATTCAGGAATTTCCAATTAATATTTAAGAGTGAGTTCTCACACATTGGAAGCCATCTGTAGTAGTACTTAATTATTATTACTCAAATCGAACCTGGAGGTGGCAGCATATTCCTCGATACTCACCCCAATGTTCTGGATTCCCGAATGAAACACACACACACACACACACACACACACACACAGAACAACAGAACAGAGAGAGAGAGAGAGAGAGAGAGAGAGAGAGAGAGAGAGAGAGAGCCTTTATATCTTAATGCCTTAAACAGCCCAGTGGCTGAGTCACTTCCTAACCTCCATGTGGCTGAGTTATTACTTACTAGAATCTACATTCCATTTTTGTTGCCCTAGACCCAGTCGGGAGGGAAGGCTCTTTTCCTCCCTGGGTCTTACAAGTTGTCTGTCTCTCTGTCCTGCACATTTCAGGTGTGATATCTCTCCTCTGCTCCCATAGTGGTAGATCTCTCTCTTCTTCTTCCTCTGTCACTTGCCCAGGAATCCTAAAAGTCACAACTCTGTCTCCCTGCCCAGATATTAGCAACCAGAAACTTTATTTACCAATCAAAACCAACTGGGTACAGGATTCTTACAGTGTCTTATATGCAGACATGTGGATCTTCATGCAATTTGAGGGGCCAGATTAACACAGTACAAGCAACATTAGACCAAACAATACTTACCAAATCCAAAGTTCCAAAATTCATATTCTTCCAAAGAAAATCATGGTCAGGTCTATCACAGTAATGCCCCAGTCCCTGGTCCCAACTTCTGTCTTAGGATTTCCGTTGATCTGAAGACACACCTTGACCAAGGCAGCTCTTATAAGGGAATTTAACTGGGCCTGGCTTACAGTTCCATCCATTATCATCATGGCAGGAAGTATGGTAGTGTCTAGGCAGACATGAGGATAGATAAGGAGCTGGGAGTTCTATAGTTGATCTGAAGGCAGCCAGGAAGAGACTCTCTAAGCCTGCTTACACAGAGACACACTTCCTATAAGGCCACACCTATTTCAACAAGAGCACACCTCCAAATAGTGCCACTTCCCATAGGACAATTGTATTCAAACCATCACATCTCTCTAAGATGCAAAATAGCCCCTCACAAAACACAACTTATTCTGCCTATTGCATTCTTGGGAACAGAAATTTCTCCTACCTCAATTCACCTCCTTAAACCCACCCTTTCCTTCTCCTAAAACTTAACTCTTACCTCCTTCCAGAGCATTTTAGGTAATCTTAGCTGGCTTTGACCATGACTCCCCATTTCTGCAAGCACTCTCTGACCCCTCTTCAGCCTCACAAATGAAATAAAAGCCTCTTATCTTATCTTCAATTCTTCTCCTATACCTGTGGGAACCCTATATCAGGCCTGGAGAGTTCTCCACAGTTGGTAGGCTGTGCACCTAGAATTCTAATTGAAGTTGGTGCACTCTCATTATGATTAGAAATGGCAGGGATAGAGCCCTACACACCTTAGGAAAGACCCCTCTTTTCTCTCTCTGATATTCAATGGCTACTCAGAAATCACTCCCACTTTGTTACTAGCTTACTAGGATTTCCAGGGCAAATGGATAACCACTATTCTAATGAAAAATGGGTTTCCACCCTCACTCTGTTGCAGTGGCTGTCTCCCTGTGACCCCAGGTTCCTTACAAAGAAACTCATCACCAGGGCCCCTCAATACTTGCTGGTGGAGGAAAGATAGGAACGGGAGCTGCAGCAATAATATACTATTCCTCTAAAGATTAACACTACATTATCTGATTCAAAGAATTGTCCATTGCTTCCCCCCAATATAAGGAATTATATGCTATATATTTAGCCCTAAAAGAAGCCAATGGGTTTCTTAATCTCAGACAGTATATTCACTGTCAATTTACTTTCCTGGTTATTAAGATCTTTGGTCAAATCAGATACCAATCCACTTTTCCCCCTACTCATATAGGTCTCCACCCTTTTACAGTTAAGAGCTACTCTTTTCTATATCCAACATGTTAGATCTCACAGTCCCATGTCAGGTCCAATATCTGAGGAAAACATTCTCTCAATTATTGGACTGCCTCTACAAGAGCATTATAGCCTCTGTCAAGCAAGCAGATCAAGTCCATTCATACATACACACAAATACAAAGGCTCTTCATGCTTGCTTCCCCTACATCCCTCTTGCTCAGCTTCAGAGAATAATAAAAAACACGCTCGGCTTGTGTATCCCTTATTTCTACTCAAGCTTTACAAATTATGGGTACTAAACCCTGAGGTCTCAAATTCAATGCCTATGGAAAAATTGATGTCACCCACATCCCCCAATTCAGCAGACAAAAATATATCTTTGTTACTATTAACACATATTCATATTTTATATGGGTTAAAGCACAAACAAGAGGAAACTCAAAAAGGTTAACATGCCATTTACTCTCCGTCTTTGCCATCATGAGCATTCCTCAACAAATAACAACTGAAAATGGCCCTGCCTTTACTAGCTCCTAATTCAAAACTTTCTGCTCAAAATGGGAAATTGCCCACTACACAGGGATTTCTCACAACCCCCAGGGCCAAGGAATAATAGAAAGAACACATCAATCCATAAAGTCTAACTTATGAAACAAAAAGCAAATAACATACAATTAATGATGGCCGTAACTACCCCACATATATTTACATTTACAAAAGCTCCAAACACCCTCCTATCTCCCCCCATTGGCACACACCAGGAATACCTCCTCCCATCTTAGTTTAATGGTGTGATCCCTTGGACAGGATTTGAAAGGAGCCAGACAACTGGGAAAAGTTTTGTTTGTGTCTCTTCACAGGACTAGCTTAGACCTATTTGGGTCCTTTCCAGAAATTTCTGACACCACTCTATTAATCAAGAAAATGACCTGCCTCTCAATGAATGATAGGGGACCAAGGAGACAGAGAAGACACCATCCCCCAGTGGAACAACAAGATCTCCTGGAAGGACATTCAGAACTAGTGACTGAAGCCCAGGCCATATGCCCTCTACCGGCTTACCTTTCTTCTCTCCTCTGTTTTGGTTAATCTTCATTCTAACTCTGCTATGGCCCAGACTCCTCTTAATTCTCACAATACCCACCACTGGAGTTTCTTTTCTAGGGAGACTTATAACAAGACACAACAAAATCATGGAACCTAGGACTGCCCACTTCAAGGATGTTGGACCAAGACTGTGATTGTCCTGTACCCTGATTCCATCTCCACTATCCACAGCCGTTTCCTCTGTTTTCCCTACTGCATGACAGGTGACTGTTTCCAGGAGGTCTCCATATATGGAGGTTGCAAACACTGAGGATGCTGAATTGAATCCACCAGTCATGGTAGCACCATGGTTGCCAAACATAAAACTCCTTTCCATTAGCAGTACCTGGGATAAATGATGGGAACTCAGAGTACTGGGTAAGCTCTATCCTAATGGCTATGCCAAATACCCTACAGCAGACCCTACACATTTCCTGCGAGCTTGTGCCTGCCTCCAAGTCAGTCTTTACCCATGCAGACATTCTTCAACAGGATAATCAAACTGAGAAAGTATTCCAAGCCTCCCTCTCCTGGCTACAGTGCATCTAAATATACAGCTGACCTCCTTCCCCTAACCATCCATCCCAACTCCTCTCAAGAGATGAAGTCATGGGAAAGCTTTTGCTTTCCTTCTTTTAGTTTCTAGCCTAGATATGTAGCTTGTGGGACACAATGTTGAGCCTTCTTAGCTGAGACTCTATACTCCAGGGCTTTAAGAACCTGTAAAAAGGCCTTCTGTTTACTGTCTATATTCCTGCTCAGTGGTAGGAGCTATGAGGAGGCCACCTATACACTAGACCAGGGTGCTCAATGACTATTTTTGTCCAGCAGATGTGCACTCAGGGCCCTATAAACCTGTACTGTAGAATCCTTGAATCTCTTCTATGTTTTCCCCATTAACTCTCTTGTCTTTTCCCCCAAGGGTGGTGACAGCTGCCGAGGAATGTTTCTATGCCCAACTTCAGCTGGATTTCAGCTGTGACAAACTTTCTAACAATTTCCAGAAGTTGAGGCCTATTTATTTCTTCAAAACCATGCTAATTTCTAGTGCTTTCTCCTTATGTCTGGGGCCAACTACCTGACAATGGCAATGTTAGTGGCTTCCTGGTTTGGGGAAGCATCTCTAACTATGGGGGTAAATACCCGATTTGTCTCACAGAGCTCTCC
Organism: Mastomys natalensis; assembly: GCA_021653895.1. Lineage (NCBI taxonomy): Eukaryota > Metazoa > Chordata > Mammalia > Rodentia > Muridae > Mastomys > Mastomys natalensis. Next base: position 733,848 of record JAJTUV010001328.1, on the reverse strand, counting down.
CAAACACCCAGGAGATGATTCATGAATGTGACTTGAGTTATCTTAAGTTGGCTGGTAGGTTTTCTATTGTTCAATCCTCCCAATATTATTTGGTGAAAAATGTGTCCAATGCCTTCTTACTTTAAAATAGTTCTCAACAGGGTGATGAAGGCTTGTGGCTTCTCCAAAATTGGAGGGTTTGGGGTCTTCCAATTATACAAGTCACAACTTTCAATTTACTTCTTTTTGGTGGGGTGAGGGATGGCAGTAAGAATGCCTGAAGACTACTTGACAGTTGTTGGTCAGACACAATTTCCTTGGGGTCCTGCAATGTGTTAGGTCACATGACTCCTAAGAGTTTTCTCTAGCCTGTGTACTCTTCCCTACTCCTAGAGGTTCTGTGGTCCTCTACATGTCTAGATCATGTCTCTGGAATCTCAGTGGGACCGCTAAAACATTACAGGCTGTTCACCAGAGATGACCAGTTAGACACAGTTTGCAGCCAATTGAAAATTATTATGCAGCCAGTTGAGACTTCATGCAAATATTTGGTGACTTATGTGTGTTCCCTAGTGTTCAGAATACTGGTTATTAAAAGCAGAAACCACATCTTCCTTGGTAACTACAGGAGGGCTTCACAGGTTCAAGCAGTTTAATGAAAGCTAAAATAAGGTAGCTAGGACATACTGACCTTTGGTTTCTAGAATAGAGTTGGGTAATTTTCCATGGGATTTTTTGTCAAGGAGATTGGATTCTAGTTAAGCCTGAAATGACTAGCAAGAATACAAGATGGGAGTACCTTTGCACTGTCTTAACCTCACATTTACAAAGTCTCTTGGGGCAGCAATTTGTGAGAAGGCAAATAACAGAACAAGCCAGTAAGCTTGCTAACACAAATTCTTCTGGTGTATCTAGAATAGTTTAAAGTTGTCTTCAGTATTTCACCTTTGTTCGGTAGAAAAGTACCCTTTGTCTTCATAAAGCTGTCTCAACTGATCCCAATTAGGATCAATTTTAGACAAACTAAAAGAGAGTAGGGAGCTCTCTAACGAATATATTCAGCGGACAAATTCCTCAGAGTTTGAGTGGAAAATTCCAGTCATCCACATATCTGTAACAGTTCCACTAAGGCAAAGGAAATAGAGAGATTTTCCAATAACTGCCATGTATGGAATTGAGCTATAATTGACACTGAGGTTCCACTTAATTGGAGCAAATACATGCAAGATATCTTGTCATATTATATATCTCATAGTCCAAAGCAGGTAGGCTAAGAAAACTCGAGAATAGCCTCTGAAATGGCAATATTAGCCTAGAAGTAAATCACCATGTGACTGAATGATTTAGCCTTTGAGATGCAATATATAATTTAAGCCATTACTTTAATGGTGGTGGTATTTTCTCAAAAGTTAGAGTGCATAGGATTAGGCTCACAGAATGGGAGTAATAGTAGACTCTCTCGTCATCTTCCCTACTGATCTACTTAGAAAAATGTGCATTTGTTTTCTTGACTTTAGAGAACAAAGAAGCATTTTCTATTGTATCTACTACTAAAGTTGCTGCCTGGACATTTTGTATTCCTGATACCAGGAATAGAAGTTTACAAGTAGACAAGTTTAGAGTTGCTATTCTGGCAAGGGTAATTGAGCTTGCTTATCATGAGCTAAGGTAACTGGGCAGGGAACATACATCTGAAATTTAAACTCTAACACCATCTGTTGCTGCTTTGACAGGCCAGCTAATAATACTTGCTGGGCAACTTTGTCAGACCCTGGCTAGAGATACCAAACTAACTTTAAATTTAGGATCAAGTTTCTTTACCCTGATAGGATGGTTGAGTATTTACAGAACAAGGGAGCAGAGAATACATGATGGAGATGCAAGTGCATATTCCACTTCCACTACCCACCCTTGGCCCATTTCCCTACTAGTAACATCTTCTATCGGTGTAGCATATTTTGTACAATTATTATCCATTATTGTAAACCAGAGTCTTTGGTTTATAGCAAGTCTTTCTTTGTATTACATAGATGTCTGACAGAGGCAAAATGGCATGCTGGACATTGTGGAATCACATAAAGTAGTTTATTTGCTCAAATATCCCTGGGATTCACTTATTTATCATTTGTCTTACTCCACCACCCTCATGACGTTTCCCTGTCTCTTTGGTTTTGTCTTCTGAAAGCTGTCATATAGCTGGGACTTTTAAAATGCAAGTATTTTGTTCACTGCCTTTTTTGCTTGAGCAACATGCTTTGAGGTTTCCTCATGTCTTAGCATGACTTGAGAGCTGATATCTTTTTAAACACTGAGTAATAGTCAATAGTCCATGGCATGGATGTAGCACAGATTTATATTATCAGCTTTCAAAGGGAATCTTTGCTTCCAGGTTTCAACTACTTTAAATTGATTTTGTTTTGTGTATTATTTTTATTATAATACCTTTCAAACAAAACATTTTGTTGTTTCTTTCGCCTTTCTCCCTATCTCCATGCTCTCCCTTTGAATTTCTCGTCCAAGAAGTTCCATTGCCAATGTCATGCCATATGAACTTTTTGTGTGTCCTTATTTCTTCTATTCTTAACTCCTCTTCTTCCCTCTACATGGTCTCCTGTCTACTTTCATAATCTATACCTCACTGTATATTACATACATGCAAACATTAAAAGTTAGGGTCTACATATGAGAGAGAACAGACAATTTTTGTCCTTCTGAGACTAGGTCATCTCATCTAATACAATATTTTCCAATTTCATCCACCTTTTTTATTGCAAATTTTATACTTTTTTCTCAATAGCTGCGTAAAATTCCATAGTGATATGAGTCAAAATTTCATTATTCATTTTTTTCTGTTGATGTGCATCTAGGTGATTTCATCTTCTTGCTATTATGAACAGTCCAACAATAAACATCATTGGGGTGTGATATGGAGTCTTTTTGGTTTATGTCCAGGAGTATTATACTAGGCCATATGAGTTATAGTTTTAACATCTTTTAGATGCTTCCATAATGATTTTTATAGTGGCTACACACTTATCAGGAATAGTTGAAGGTTCATCTTTGTATATATCCCTACTAGAAATTGTTGACTTTTGCTTTTTTGTTTTTTTTTTTTATTTTTTGATCTTGGCTGTCCTGAGTGGACAATATGAAACATTAATTTTCCTGATGATATGCATATATGTATATGCATATATGTATGTGTATGTAAATATGATTTATATGTATGTGTGTGTATGTTGTATTACATTAGACTTTCCTATTGATAAAACATGATGACTAAGGCAAGTTATAAAAGAGTTTATTTGGTTTTTTTTGCAGAACAAAGGCATGATAGCTAGAGCAGAAGCTTAGGGATCACATATTTCTCAGTAAATCTATTATTGATATAAATGAATACTATTAATTTTGTGTGTTGACTTTGGGCTCTACAATATTATTGGAAGTGTTTACTGAGTCAAGTAGAGAGATTATAGGGTCTCTTAAGTGTAAAACTCTTTAATCTTTCAATAGGAGCTTTACCTCTTCATTTAATCTTTCAATAGCTTTACCTCTTCATTTCCTAATTTTGTCCTTTTTATATATTTCTGATATGTTACTATTATGCCTAAGAATTTTGGCACAACCTCAAGTAAGAGATTAATGAACACCCTTGTCCTATGCCAAATTACAGAGAAAATGTTCCAATGTTTCCATTTACTTTGACATTAACTATGGCTTCATCATTGTTTTAAAAAGTGTGATTTATCTGCTGTAAATTTTAGGGTTTTTTTCTCCTAATGATTTCCCCTGGCAGCTGATGTCCTGTCTTCTGCATGCAGTAGACTAGAAGTACCAGGGAATTAACACATTGGATGTGCCCTTAGACCCAGTGGAAAATAACTCTGAAATGTGTGAGTTTCCCAGCAAGATAAAGCTTGAGTAATCATGGGGGCAACTTGTTGGATAATTTACACTTAATTAGATTCTTTTTTTCCTGAAGGAAGGAAAAATTAATAAAATTCTTTCAATTAATTTGATATCTATTATTCATCTTCATTTAAGAGTACAGAAGAGCTGAATTATATAGCTATTGAAATGCCACAATATTTATTTTCAAAGCAAAGACTAAGTATTTCAGTAGTAGGATGAGTAGCTTAAAGTAATTAATTAATTTTCACTTAAGGCTGATATAATTTTTAAATGGTTGATCCAATTCTAAAAGTCCTGTAACACTAATCTATGGTCTCTATATTTTGTAATGTGTATTTTTAAATAATATAGATCAATGATGTGCAGCTTTAATACTGATTACTATGAGACATTAAACACTTTTGCAACTCAATCATATAAATCTACATTATTAAGGCATACACTTCTTTTAATTTTCTATTTTATGTGACAGTATTTTGCCCCATGTATGTCTATGTACCACATGTATTCCTAGTGCCTGGAGAGACCAGAATAGCATGTCAGATTTCCTGAAACTGGAGTTTTAGACAGTTACAAGTCACTACGTAGTTGCTGAGAATCCAACTTCCCTGAAGAGAAGTCAATGGTCCTTTTTTGTTGTTGCTGTTTATTTGTTTGTTTGTTTGTTTTACTGTTATAATTCTTGCCTATCCTTTTGCTGAGCTTACACTAGCCAATATGGGAATGAACTCCTTCTTTTTGGTTAAATTTGTTAACAGGAATTTAAAACATAGTCGCAAATATGAAAGCTTTTGAAGAAATGCCCTCAAGCTTTAGCAGACAGACTCCTTTGTGTATTCAAGTGGCTGTGTCATTTCGTGATCTAGAATGTATGTTGCTTATCTTTAAAATTCTGCCTCTGCAGTGATTTGAATGTTTCTTTTCTTTCTAAAACTAATGCTGAGTCTTAGTACTTGATGTAAAAGTATTAACATTGAAGGGCTTTGAGGGAGTGAGCTGTGAATTTAGGAGTGACCCGTCCTCTTGAGTGGAGTCTTATCTGCTAAAAGGCTAGTTTGACAAAGACAGTGACTATTTTCTTTGTCCATCCTAATGAGAACAACTTTCAAAGTAACCTTTTGGGAATTCAGAGAACGTCCTCTCCAGTCACTTATCTTGTTCCGTTTATCACGAACCTCTTATCCTCCAGAACTGTGAAACCATAGATTTCTGTTCTTCATGAACTAACTGGGGCTGAGGATATAACTCAGTGGCTAAACCTGACAAGCCAACCTGGGCAACAATCCTCAGATGCCCAGATCCCATGCAACAAGCTAGATTTTGTAGCTCAAGTGCACTTGTAATTCTGCCACATCCCTACCAGGAGAAGGAAAGCACAGAAAGGAAAATCATCAGAAACTTGCAGGCCAGATAACCTAGTAGACACAACAGTGAACAAAAGAGAACCTGTCTCAAACAAAGAAGAAGTCCAGACTGAGGGTGTTCTCTGACCTTCACACTTAGGCTGTGGCACAAGTGCTTGCATACACATAAGAACACAAGCACACATACACACACACACACACACACACACACACACACACACACACAGTACACAAAAATAAAAATCAATGAATCTTACTTTCTATAGCAGTATAGATCTTTCTAGGTAGATAAAACTGTTAAAACAGCATTATGTGATGTTTGACTAACTGATAAGGGCTTTTTGATCCACTGTTTAAAAAGTTTTTGAAGTTTAGCAGTCTATGTCATAACTGAATTGATGTTTAGATTGACAAAATATTAATTGCTTTGTCTTAAAGGTCTTAAATAATTTTAATAGACTTGATTATTTTCCAAAGTAATCTCTACATGTTTTCATTACAGCTAAGGTTTTATGGGTAAGCACAAAAGCTAGCAGGCTGTTGACTACAAAATTTAACATTATTTATCATGCTAATAAAGTGATATGAAAATTCACTGCATACAAAATGCTTACTTTATTTTTAATTAGGCATCAAGACATGTTTAACTTATAGTCAGAAATGTCTTTATAAGTCATTAAAAAATGATGAATTTTCAATGCTTTATGTGAATTTTCTAGGCCAGGATTTTTGTGTTTTCTAAATAACAAAATACAGATTATAGTATAAAAGAATTACCTATTACTAACAATGCTGTCAACAGAAAGGTGTTAAAATAGAAAAAAGGGGCCAGTGAAGTGGCTCATCGTTTAAAGAAACCTGTGCCGAGAGTGAAGACCTGAATTTGAGCCATAAGGTCCACATGATGAAAGGAGAGAACAAACTCCAGAAAGCTGTCCTTCGACCCATATACACATGCGCATACATGTACATGTATGTAGATACAGGCACACAAAATAAATCAACTAATGTAGTAATAGTAGTAGTAATAGTAGTGTGTGTGTATGTGTGTGTGTGTAAGGTGATTTAAGAAAACTGGGAAGACAGTGTTCTTTCTGTAAATAAAGGACTTCAGGTTTCCATCAGAGTAGATAAGAAAAACAAAACATCCTTGTAGAGAAACTATGACGCAGGGTCCTGGTAAAGGAGCAAGTGTGAAATAAAGTTTGGCTGTGAAGCTAAGGACAATTACTGCCTTTGCATTGCTACACAAGCTTTAGAGAGAAACCATCAAGAAGTAATTCACACTGCCCATCCCAAAATAAGAGTGAATTCTACCAACCAGAACTCCCAGGATGTAAACCACCATCCTGGGAGCACATATGGAGGGATCCATGGCTCCAGCTCTATATGTGAGGGAGCATAGCCTTGTCGGGCATAGGTGGGAGAGGAGGTCCTTGATCCTGTGAAGGCTGGATGCCTCAGTATGGGGGAGTTCGAGGGCGGGGAGGGGGAGTGGGTGAATGGGTGGGACACACCCTCATAGAAGCAGTGGGAAAGGATGACGGGATAAGGAGTTCCTGGGGGTGTGGGGAATGGGGAAAGGAATAACATCTGAAATGTAAATAAAATAACCAATAAAAAAATTAACTTAAAAAAAAGAGTGAATTCTTACTAGCTCTAGCTTAAAGACCTACAAGAAGAAAACTACAATTGAAGGTTGCTTGAGGCAACTGAGGCAACAGACAAGAAGACATGAGTCTTATAAATATAAATGAATGAATGAATGAATGAATGAATGTGTTAACGATACTTTCTTCTGTCTCTCTAGTTTTGGCCTTTTTCTTACAGAATGATCCCAAAATCCTGTGTGTGTGTTACCTCTTGCTGAAAGATAGTTTATACCTGTACTCAGAGCAATTAGGGGCTCAAGACGGAAGTTTGATGCCAGCCTTGGAAAGAGAACAGCTAAAAAAAATCACCTTTAGAGTGAAAATTCTAATGATTTTTTTTAAATTAATGAATTAACCGAATTGAAATAAAATATATAATAGTGGCTGAAATGAGGTTTCAACTTCGAATTAATTTACTCTATCAGACATCTTTAATGTGCCCCACAACTTTTTAAATAAGTTAGCGGAAGGCTTAATCAGAAATATGAAAATTACCAGTCTTCTTAATGATTATGCAATAAGCCAACAGACTAAAATGTCCCTGCACAGGACTGGCTTGGCATGTGCTCCCAAGTCCCATGGAGCTCAATAAGAGAGCTATGAAGTGGAATGAGAGAGTGTGGTAAAGAGAGCTTCTCAAATGATTTTAATAACCTCTGAAATTAGAAATAGATGTTCTCTGATGAATGGCTTAAGCTCAATTTTCTCTTAAAGTCTTACTGCCCAGCAGCTTGCCGTGGAAATCATGGTATTAAAGAAAAGTCGATTTTGTATATGCAGCAGTATGTCTTGTTAATTATACATTACCCAGAACACACTTTCTAATTAAAAAAATCATATTCCAGAATGATAATGGAGATTGAAAAAAATAATGATAACAATCAAGTTCCTTTACATTTCAGTTGTAGTTAAAAACTTCTGTTTCATTCAGGATCTCAAAATTCTGTTCTGTGTAGTGTTTTCCCTACCCATGTGATAGCGGATTTTGTGTAATCTGTAATTAGGACAGTTTAACTTTGACCTGTATAGCATAACATGGTGAGTTATGTCACATCATTGTTATTAGTGTTTGTTATGCTGTTTATATTATTGTAACACATAGATTTTTTTTATTTTTTATTTTCTATGTTATGCAATTATATAGATACATCATGAATTTTGCTGTAATTCATTGCTATTTCATAGTGGAACTTCTGATAAGTAATTGATGTTATTTTGTGCTAAAAATAGTGTCTATCTATGCTAATACACTTTTAAACATGTACTGTTAGTTTCTACCCAATTTCCATTCTTGTTGCCTTCACACAAAGCCATGGTTTTGTTCCTATAGCAGTCTCTCCAAGCACAGATATTACAGAGTTGTCTTGTGAACAACAAGGCTTAAGGTTTCCTGGAACACTTTTCCTTCTTCATGAAGGAGATACCACTGTATCACACATTAGTCTTCATCTTGCCTGCAACACGGATGTGAGAAACTGCCTTCCGGTCATGAGTTGGCAAGCCTGAGAAGCCACAACAAATGCTTAGCTTACACAAAAAGAGAGGGAGGACAGTTGGAAGGCTTTATCATGGCACCCCCGAAGCACACTTAAACTCTATCCCTCTGAAAATGTGAGGGATGAAGGTTTAATTTTATTCGTTAAACTTCAGAGGTTGGGTTTTATGTTATTTCCAGATGAATGGGATTCTAATGTCAAGGGTTTATTACATAAATTCTCTTTGTAAGACCTGTTAAGTGAACAAATGGGAAAAAAAAAAAGCAGGAAACCCATGGTGGCTTGCAGTTTATTGGAGGCAGTACAGCTTTCTCAGTAGTGGTATCAGGTCGCTTGCATCACACATAGTATTGAAAAATACAAACCTGGGTTCTTCATAGTCTATAAAAAATTATTTAAAGATTAGACAGAGTTATAATTGTGAGTAGAAAGACCAACCGTTTGTGAGAAAAACAAGAAATTATAAGCATGCAGCAACCATAGAAATGTTGAAATTATTAGGTTAAGAATTCCTATTCATTAAATTGTTTAATGAAGGATAGGTAAGCAAAACACATGAAGTATTTACAGTATATACATAGTCAAACCAGATTTATGTCATAATATATAAAGGCTACTATTAAATAAGAGAAAATTCACTCATAAATGAGTGATTTAAATAATATTTCCCATGAAACAGCACACATATACAGACACACACACACATACATACATATATATACATATATATATTATTATATTATTGCATTATATTGTACATATAGTTCTTGACACAGTATTTTTTGTGACATGCAAATCAAATTCTGCTTTTGCCATAAAAATAACTTAATTGAAAAAGACCAAAGCCAGTAAGGATAAACACAAATGTAGACTAACTCAGAAGATTTGGAGTGCTGATTCTCAACTTCCTTATACATGTAAAATGAAGGGTTCTTCCTAAAGTTCTATTGCCTAAAATATAGTTTCACAAGGATCTTTTAACGTATTGTATTACAAACATCTATATAATAAGCAATCATGTATGCAGGCTCATTGTAATTTTAATCACTTTTCATTTTATATATAGACTAGTGCTTTGCTCACAGCAGCAAGTAAGACACACTTTGATACTTTAAAGTAAGAGTTTAGAGAAACTTCAAAGGTTGCATAACATGCCTCTCTCTCTCTTTCTTCTTTTATAATGTAGAGTGGAATATTATTAATACACTTAATCATTTCCTCTCATCTGCTGCTAAGTCTTGCACTAAGAAAAGTTATGAGTATTGGCTACACAATCAGGCCCAGCCCTTCAGAATATAAAAGAATGTACTGAGTCTGGTGGTGTAGACTGGCATCATAGCTCCTGGGGTGGGAGGGATTGGGGTGGAGTGAGCAGATCACAAATTCAAGGCCTGCTTTCATTTCATAGTGAGTTCAAAGCCAACGTGACAACATAGTGAGACCTTGTCTCAAAGTAAAAAGGAAAAGGCGGGCTGTGGAACAGCTGGGTGGTAAAGTAGCATGTGGGAGACTTGCTTCAATCCTCACTACCACACAAACAAACAAGCAATACCACAGTAAAATAGAATGTGAAATAGCTACCATGCTGGGTTGTGTAGACCTATAATCTTAGCACTTGGGAAACGGAGGCAGGAGGATTGGGAACAGCCTTGGGTTGTGTGAGAACCTGTCTCAACCCAACGTAACAAATAGTACAATTCAAAAGTTAATTTCATTGTTCGTGCAAAAGTACTGTGGGACAAGGCCACACGTAGAGGTGAGGGAAAACTTTTCCGTGGCTTTATGGTGTGTCTATACTGACCTTGTTCAGATGTGGAGTCCTTTACTCACTCGGAAACTCCACTTCAAAACACATTCTTGGATTGGGTTTCAAAGTCACAAGCATGAATCTGGGAATTGGGTTCTAGTTCTGAATTACCAGGTTCTTTGCTCTGTAACTGAATGTGGCACTGGCCAAAGCTGGACCACATGTCTAACCTCTACAGTCGTCATATATTCATCTGTCTTCTTTCCCATCACAGAAGAATCCTAGATGAACTTTGGTCTCTTTATCTGTAGGACATTCTCAGGGCCAAGATCAGTGGCCACCTAAGCTAACAGCTTTCTTGACTACTGATGAGATTTATGTATGAAGACCACTCCTGTATGTAAGCCAGTCAAGAAACTCCAGGAAAGGGCCCCAAGGGGTGGGGAAGGAAATGCGTTTGGGATTGTGGAATAGGTACTTTGTAGTCCTAAGCATTGATGGCATGATTCAGAAAGCAGAACACAGGTGTGGAGGGCTGTACAGGCCTTTGGATTGAAGAGGATGTCCTCCTGTGTCCTCGGTTGTGTGACATTTTCCTAGAGATACAAACAAGCACCTATTCACTGCTGATAAGGCACCAATGGGCAAACTCAAGAACAATTCCATCCCAGTTCAACTTGGTGAACAAAGAGTTTATTAGGCTTGCATGCAAAGCATGGATGCATTTGCAAACCTCAAAACACACCACCAAAAAATTCTTGCCCCAACATGGACAATGTCTCTCCCATAGCTATATTGATAAGAGTCCTCTACTTTAGCTAACTCTCATTCCTCTGTAAACTCTAGCATCCCTCTAGACCATAACACTATGTGCTGTTGGGGCAGAACTTGGGGGAAAGTCTGGAATCCAGCCCCTTCTTCTGAGAGACAGTCTACAGGCACAATGTTGAGTATCTCTTATGTAGTGTTAGCAGCTCTGGTGAACTTGGTAATAGTTGTGATGCTCGGATGACAGTATTCTACAACTGCCTTCTTTCAGAAAGTAAAAAACGTCTCTAAACTTTGTATGAAGTTGATATAAATAGAATTCTTCTCCTCACAATGTGATGACCCAATTGTTAGCCCATTCCCTTTTCACTCCTAGAAGCTTCTTTTGTCCAGAGGTAAATGGTATTAGCTGCAGAAAATGAGAAAGTACTCCCTTTGGACTTTTCATATGGAAGGATGGTTTTTCTAGCCATGTGAATCTTTGTAAGGTGAAAATCTAAGTGTTCCATTAATGCTTGCTGAAAAGATAGTTTGGGCCTCTGAACTCCAGTTTTAGCTATCTCGGTTGAACTTGAAAACAATATTATAATTCCATAGCATATTTTAGAAAACATGCCGATGTTTTCTATATATATAGGGCTGTGGATATATTTCACACTGGTTGATTAAGAGTACTATGGTATCACATAGATTTTGATGATGGAAGATGGACAGAGAGGCATGGTGGAAGGCAGATAAGGACATTCGCAAAATTTATATCAAGCAATCAATTAAACAGTGAAACCAAAATTTCTTCAATGCAAAGAAGGTCCAAATATCCCTTCCGTCTCCTTCATAAGAAAAATAGAGCAAGTGGGTTTTCAAGGTCTTACAGACATTTATATAAAAAATTTTTCATTTTTTTTAACAACATAGAAATTACTTCTTAGAGGGGCAATTAATGATCTTTTTCTCTTTCACTAATATGATAGTATAATTATTTCTCCTGGAACTACTACTATATATTATTTTATATTTTATTTCTCCCAAAGCTTTTCATATAATACCCATCTTACAAGGTAGTAAAAGAAATTGTCAGAAAGATTTAAGGCAGAAATAACAAAGGTATACGACATCTCTACTTATTCATTTATGCTTACATAACTTCAGAGGTGCTCACAAGGTTCCACAAATATTGAGTCATTAAAGCTTAGTGCCCCTGTGAGCTGCACTCGCTATTACCATTATGGTTTATTATTAGTCAGGCAGACCAAGTTTCCCCTGGAGTCTGAAACGACTCTCGCAGAAAGTGTTCGCTTTTTAACATCCTGCATCAGAGAGTCACAATTCAGGTTGTTAAAATTAACTCATTTTTCCTAGGATTGTCTCTAGTGAGACACCAGGCTTCATCTGCTTCAGGTAGTGTGGCAGAAATAGTGCTTGCTCGGCTCTTAGGAAACTTCTAGTAGAAATGCCATTTCTCCCCATCTCAGAATGACAGAGATGAGGCAAGAATGATTTAGTCATTGAAAGTGTTTGGTGCTTGAAATGAGGATTATTGATGTATTTGCTGTGTTTTATTGAATAATATATCATGGGCTAGGAGGGAAGTTTGGAAGGTCTTGGCTTTAGTTCTTATCACTGTGAAAGAATACATACATACATACATACACCCACCCCCACACACTCCCACACACTCATCTAGTCTAGTCTCTCCTGAGAACATGAATATTCAATATAAAGTGAAGACTTCCATGTTGCTTTAAGTTGTCTCTTCTCAATACTGTTTCTTTTCTACCTTAATTCCCATTCAGTCTCAGACTCACACACGAGACCTTGTCATTATCAGTGTCTGGCATGAACCCCCATATAGTGTCAGTATCTAATCTCCCCAGCACAAAATTTGAACACTACCCTAGAAGATTTTCAGACCCCACGTTTCTTATTCATGAATGGTCTTCATCCCTACCATCATCCCTTTCTTAACACATCTTGAGTGTAATGATCACAGTCTCTTCTTGACTTTTGTATCTCTCATCCTCTGTCATTTTCTATTGAAAAACCAAATTTATAGTTAAAACCCTTTCTCCAATTACCTGGGGCTTGTATATATGATTGGGGAGGACCAATGGATACGGCTAGAAGACAATGTATGTTAATTGGTTTTAATTTTAGTTAATGGAGCAAGTGTTTTGTGCAACCAGGCATTTCTTCCTGACTCAGTCAACCTTCTCATTTTCTATGAACGTTGTTACCGTGTAGAATCTCAGGTCCATTAGAGATGTACTAAGGGTCTGAGTTTTGTAAAGACTGCAGGGAACTCTAATGCTTGTTTAAAGGTGAGATGCAAGGTTTAAAGGACTCTCAGACCCTAGAATATCCTCTGCAATATACACTCTCTGCTGAGGGTTAGAATCTTCACCCTCGTTGCCTTTGTGAGGAGCTACACCTTTAGAATCCTAGAATACTCCCAGTCGGTAGGTGACTGGTGTGCTCAAAGTGCATTTTCTACAAAGGCAGATGATTTACTAGTTCTCAACTACTTAGTTCTTTGAATTCACATCACTCCAAATACTTAATCACCTTTACAGTCCCAGCATAACGCACCTATATTATCTTGCTTGCATGTAATTCATAAATGACATATTAATTTCCACAAGCATACTTCATGCAAAATCAAATTGGTTTTCCATAATCTTCAGTTGTCGGGCCAGTGCATGTCATGCTCCTATTCTCTGAAAAATCACTTCCTAAATGGAGGACAAACATTACAGCATCTTCAACAGGAAAATTGATTTTATGACTGAAATGTTTTATGCACTACATTACTATGTACTACATTGCTTTGAATAATATTGGTTGTAAAACCTGTTTAAATGACTTACTAAATGTTTCCATGAAAAATAAAGTCTGCCAATATAACCAATTTGGATCAGTTTTGATTGTAATTATGAGCAATGATAAAAGTAAGCTTTAGTGACTATGTTGCTTACACTGGATGGAGCTAAATGATTGCACACACACACATACACACAATCAATTAACATTTTATATATGTGTGTCGAAGTGTATGTAGAAGTGTTAAATATAGATTCTAGAGCCTTGTATATGATAGATTGAGCGGTATACATTTTCCCAAGCACATTCAAATATCTTTCTCTAAAACATTTCTGATTTGTATTATTTGAACTTATTATTTTGAAGAAATATATATACCCACATAAAAATATAAACTATGAAGGGCAATAAAGTGAAATTTGAATTACACATAACCCCCTTACTTAAGATATCCACTGTTCTTAATGGGTATATATACTTAGGCATTTTTGTATCCACAAATTTCCTCCAGGCCACAGGGTTATGGCTTCCGCTGTACTATTTCCAAGGTGAGATTCCTAGTAGGGTAAAGAGACTCTAAGATACAGACTCTGGAATGGAACTACTGGGAAAAGTTCATGGGTCCCCATGGCTGTTCCAAAGGGGAGCTGCTGGGTGCGTCCCTGCCAAAGTGGAATGGATGGCTAATTTCTACCAACTTAAAAAGAATTAAACACATGGTTACCTACGTAAGCAAAGCAAAGCAAAACAACAAAGTCATTTGTTCCTTTTCCTTGAATTACTCTGTCTTGAGTCCTCACACCTCCCAGTCCAAAACTTGAGATCAAGAATATGAGTGGGTGAATGCCCATCCTACACTTTGATTACTTCTGATTGAAGAAATAAGGCCTAACCTGGTATACCTTAGGAGCAGCTTTGAATCAAAATGAGATTTACATTTTCATTAAATGTTGTAAGAGTTTGCTAATGAAGAGAATTCTTTTTTAAAAAAGTAGAACGGCTTATATTTATCCTGGTCACTTTTTGGAATTTTAAAGAATATTGTTAGCTACTTTCATGTCTCTATGACCAGATGCCCAAGGAGAGAAAGTCAAGGGAGGAGTAAATTACTTGTGCCATGGCTTCCAGGCTTTCAATCCATGGTCTCTTGGCCCCAAGAGCTTGGGAAGAGTATCACAGAGGCAGGGCCCTGTGATGGCAGAGAACTGCTCACTTCATGGCAAGAAGAAAGGGGTCAGGGACAAAATCAAACAAACACCAAAACCGCAATACCAATTTCCTCCAGTTAGGCAATGACTCTAAAAGCTTCCAGAACGTCCCAAAACAATGCCACAGCTGAGGCCAAATGGGTCTCGGGGATATATAACACAACACAACTGTAACAGCAATATGAAAATGTTTAGAATCTAATGGTTTCGGGGGTATTCTAGTATAAATGATCTTCATCTTAATTTTATCATTGAGTCATCCATTGTTATAATTTCCTGCTTTATAATTTTTGATGGCTTCTAGTTGTGCTGCATTCAGGTGAACAGAAGTCACTATGCAATAGTACATTGTAGCATAAGTTACACAGGTTTGTATTGTTTACTGTTGCATAGTTACACTAGCATTATATGTTACAGTAGCATAATGTAGATGTTGCAGTAGCATAATAGTATAAAGTTCAGACAGGGACATGTTTGAAAAGAATATGCACTTTTTTGGCTAGGTACAATTTCTTGAGTGTTGGGTTACCGGTGGTCATCATGACATGTAGTGTCCATGAACACAGCTTACTGGTCCATTTCTCCATATGCTACATCATTTTGCCGTCTCTATTTTAGAATTAGGTTTGGTGTAACTCATGTGTTGTCCCAGGATGATTACATTGAGGTTCTCTTGGTCTGTGCATTAGTTATTTTCCTTGCTGCTATGATGAATTATCTGACAAAAAGCAGCTTAAGGGAGAAGAAGCTCTTTTGGGTCATAGTTTGACATCAGTCCCCTCTGACAGGGAGGCATGGTAACAGGAGTATGGTGTGATTGATCACATTATGTCCACAGGCAGGACACAGAGAAAAATGAATTCCAGTGTACAGTTTGTTTGTTCCCTGTATTCACCCCACAGATGCCAGTCAATGGAATAGTGCCACCGACGGTTAGGTTAAATCTTCTATTCTCAGGCAAGCCTTCCTAGAATAGAAACATTCTCCGAAGTGTTTTTCTATGGTGTGCTTATTAGTCTTTGTTAGTTTCACACCAGGTAGAGTCACAGAGGTAGAAGGAACGTCAATTGGGAAATTGTTTCCATCAAACTGGGACACAGTAATGTCCATGAGGCAATTTCTTCATTGTTAAATGATACAGGAATGGTCCCGTTCAGTGTGGGTGGAATCATTCTTAGGCAGATGGACCTGAGCTGTAAGAAAGCTGTCTGAGCAAGCAAGAGACAGTCAGTGAATCTGAAACCTGTGTTCTGTGGCTAGTCCCTGCTTCAAAATGGAGAATGGAGGTGTGTGCTTAGTGGGAAGAGACTTGAATGACACCCAGGGAGGCCTCAGTTCCACCTCCAACATCCTATCCTACTTGAAATAAATGGATTTGAATCTGTTTCCTCTTGAAAGTTTGGTCTTTAATTTGGGCTAAAACTGTAACCCAAATAATCACATAATTATATTACCTATTTCCTGAAATGAAAAGCATCTCTCACAGTAAGAACAATTATGCTTGGTTCTAGGCTGCCTTCGTGTAACAACCCTTAAGCCACAAAGTAACTTAGCCTTGCAAAATAATTACAGTTGAATGCATCTGTTATTTGCACTAGTCTGAGTTCCAATTAATTCTGGATACAGCCAACTGACCTGGCTAAATGACTCTGCAGCTCAACTGGAATCCTATTAGAGTGAATGGCCTAAAACTTTAAACAGGCAGAGTAGAAAGCAGAGAGATGCAGCCTGCTGCCAGTACTTTTGTCTATAGTTCTAGATAAACTAAGTAAAAATGCTTACTGTGGAGAGAAAATGCCTTTAAGCACTTTTTTTTCAATTGGAAAGTAAAAGAAGTTGAGTGTTTCTAGAACTTAAAAGTCTTGGTGATGCATAGACCATTTTAAGTAGTTCACTAGCAGAGAGGCAGTCTTTCTGGGCTCCCTGTCAGTGTTTCTGTATACTGAGTATTGACATATAGATGGTTGTCAGAGAAATCTGCTATCTTACTACTGATATATATGGATGTATACATGCTCTAAGATATTTGCAGGTAGGATATCATGAAATGCTATCAGCAGATCTAAGACCCACAGTTGACAGAAGGAGGAAATAAGAAAATAGTATAATCTATTCTAATAAAAGATGGAAAATACACTATATAGCTTGTATCAAATTTAGTAGGATTAATAAGAAAAACTATTTTCACCATTCCTTAATGTACAGAGCTGCTCAATATTGTCAACTATAGCTTTCACAGAGAATATCTGTTTAACTTATGAAGAGAGACCATTGAGAATGCTCAGAGACGCCTGGCCACTGTGGAGAGCACATGGGCAAGAGGAGGCTGGCACAGTAATCCCACAGAAGGTTGACTGCTTGAAGAACACCTTCTTTGCCGTCTACACCTTTAAAAGGTTGTTTATACTTAGGCTCTGCTCATCACAAGACTAAACTAAATAGGGGTGAATAGAGGAGGTGAAGTACCATCCACACACATCCCCACCATCCTCCAGCCTCCCACCACTCCATACTCCTCCTCCCCAAGATTAAAACTAGTGGGCCACTTTATTTTTGTGTACTAAATTGCCCCAGTCTCTCTCTCTCTCTCTCTCTCTCTCTCTCTCTCTCTCTCTCTCCACCACCCTCAATGTTGGTTGTTTTTAGAGAAAGTTCAAGTAACATTAGAGTTTGACTAAGAATTCTTTCATAAATTGTGTAATATGGCTGGAACCTGCTCCCTTTGCCTGAGGCAGACCCTTAGCTGGTCTGCTCCTGTGGAAACACCAATCCTGAGACATCCTAGAGGGACTCACTGCATCCAGAGCAGAGGACCCTTAGCTAGTCGGCTCCTGTGGAAACACCTGATCCTGAGACAACCTAGAGGACCTACTGCATCCAGAGCAGAGAAGGACCTAGTGCACCCAGAGCAGAGGAAGCTTAGGATCACAGGAACACAGAGACATCTGGAATCTGAGGAGATCTGACACAAGCAAGATAACTGGAAAGACAGACTCCAGTCAGACACAGCGAGCACAGGTAACACTAGAGCCAACCAGATGGCAAAAGGCAAGAGCAAGAACTCAAGCAACAGAAACTAAAGTTATCTGACATCATCAGAACCCAGTTCTCCCACCATAGCAAGCCCTGGATACCACATCACACAGGAAAAACAGGATTCAGAATTAAAATCACTTCTCATGATGATGATAGAGGATTTTAAGAAGGACATAAGTAACTCCCTCAAAGAAATACAGGAGAACACAGGTAAACAGTTAGAAGCCTTTAAAGAGGAAAAACAAAAATCCTTTAAAGAATTGCAAGAAAACACAACCAAACAGGTGAAGGAATTGAACAAAACCATCCAGGATCTAAAAATGGAAATAGAAACAATAAAGAAATCTCAAAGGGAGACTACTCTGGAGATAGAAAACGTAGGAAAGAGATCAGGAGTCACAGACGCAAGCATCACCAACAGGATACAAGAGATAGAAGAGAGAATCTCATGCGCAGAAGATACCATGGAAAACATTGACACAAACAGTCAAAGAATATGCAAAATGCAAAAAGCTCCTAACACAGAACATCCAGGAAATCCAAGACACAATGAGAAGACCAAACCTAAGGATAATAGGTATAGAGGAGAGTGAAGATTACCAATTTAAAGGGCCAGTAAATATCTTCAACAAAATTATAGAGGAAAATTTCCCCAACCTAAAGAACGAGATGCCCTTAAACATACAAGAAGCCTACAGAACACCAAACAGACTAGACCAAAAAAGAAATACCTCCCTTCACATAATAATCAAAACACAAAATGCACAAAACAAAGAAAAAAATACTAAAAGCAGTAAGGGAAAAAGGTCAAGTAACAAATAAAGGCAGACCGATAAGAATTATACCAGACTTTTCACCAGAGACTATAAAAGCCACAAGATCCTGGTCTGATATCATACAGACCCTAAGGGAACACAAATGCCAGCCCAAACTGCTGTACCCAGCAAAACTCTCAATCACTATAGATGGAGAAACCAAGATATTCCATGACAAAACCAAATTTGCACAATATCTTCCCACAAACCCAGCACTTCAAAGGATAATTGATAGAAAACACCAACACAAGGAAGGAAACTACAACCTAGAAGAAGCATGGAAGTAATCTTCCAACAACCCCCCCAAAAAATGTAGCTCAAAAACATAATTCCACCTCTAATAACATAAATAATAGGAAACAACAATCATTTTTTCGTAATATCCCTTAACATCAATGGACTCAACTCTCCAATAAAAAGACGTAAACTATCAGACTGGATACATAAACAAGACCCAGAATTTTGCTGCATACAAGAAACACACCTCAGTGACAAAGACAGACACTAACTCACAGTAAAAAGGCTGGAAAACAATTTTCCAAGCAAATGGTCCCAAGAAACAAGCTGGAGTAGCCATTCTAATATCAAATAAAATTGACTTTCAACCAAAAGTAATCAAAAAAGATAAGGAAGGACACTTCATACTCATCAACGGAAAAATCTACCAAGATGAACTCTCAATTCTGAATATCTATGCTCCAAATGCAAGGGCACCCACATACATAAAAGAAACTTTACTAAAGGTCAAAGCACACATTGCACCTCACACAATAATAGTGGGGGATTTCAACACCCCTCTGTCTCCAATGGACAGATCATGGAAACAGAAACTAAACAAAGAGGCATTGAAATTAACAGAGGTTATGGACCAAATGGATTTAACAGATATCTATAGAACATTTCATCCTAAAGTAAAAGAATATACCTTTTTCTCAGCACCTCATGGTACCTTCTCCAAAATAGACCATATAATTGGTCACAAAACAGTCCTCAACAGATACAGAAAGATTGAAATAATCCCTTGCATCCTATCAGATCACCACGGATTAAGGCTGGTCTTTGATAAGGACAGAACCAAGGGAAAACCCACATGCATGTGGAAACTGATGACTTTGTCAAGGAAGAAATACAGAAAGAAATTAAAGACTTTTTAGAATTTAACGAAAATGAGGAAACATCATACCAGAACTTGTGGGACTCCATGAAAGCAGTGCTAAGAGGAAAACTCATAGCTCTAAGTGCCCACAAAAAGAAATTGGAGAGAGCACACATTAATAACTTGACAGCACACTTGAAAGCTCTAGAACAAAAAGAAGCAAATACACCAAAGAGGAGTAGGCGTCAGGAAATAATCAAACTCAGGGCTGAAATCAATCGAGTAGAAACAGAAAGAACTATACAAAATATCAACAAAACCAGGAGTTGGTTCTTTGAGAAAATCAACAAGATAGATAAACCCTTAGCCAGATTAACCAGAGGGCACAGAGACAGTATCAAAATTAATAAAATCAGATCTGAAAAGGGAGACATAACAACAGAAACCGAGGAAATTCAAAAAATCATCAGATCCTACTACAAAGGTCTATACTCAACAAAACTGGAAAATCTGGAAGAAATGGACAATTTTCTAGACAGAAACCAGGTACCAAAGTTAAATGAGGAGCAAATAAACCATCTAAACAGTCCCATAACCCCTAAAGAAATAGCAGCAGTCATTTAAAGTCTCCCCACCAAAAAAAAGCCCAGGCCCAGATGGTTTTAATGAAGAATTCTATCAGACCTTCAAGGAAGACCTAATACCAATTCTCTTCAAACTATTCCACAAATAGAAACAGAAGGAACACTACCTAATTCGTTCTATGAAGCTACAATCACACTTATACCTAAACCTCAGAAAGACCCAACAAAGAAAGAGAACTTCAGACCAATCTCTCTTATGAATATCGATGCAAAAATACTCAATAAAATTCTAGCAAACCGAATCCAAGAACACATCAAAACAATCATCCATCATGATCAAGTGGGCTTTATCCCAGGAATGCAGGGATGGTTCAATATTCGGAAATCCATCAATGTAATCCACTATATAAACAACTCAAAGGAAAAAAACCACATGATCATCTCACTAGATGCTGAGAAAGCATTTGACAAAATTCAACATCCCTTCATGGTAAACGTCTTGGAAAGAACAGGAATTCAAGGCCCATACCTAAACATAGTAAAAGCAATATACAGCAAACCAGTAGCCAACATCAAACTAAACTGAGAGAAACTTGAAGCATTCTCACTAAGATCAGGGACTAGACAAGGCTGCCCACTCTCTCCCTACCTATTCAATATAGTACTGGAAGTCCTAGCCAGAGCAATTAGACAACAAAAGGAAGTCAAAGGAATACAAATAGGAAAGGAAGAAGTCAAAATATCACTATTCGCAGATGATATGATAGTATACTTAAGTGACCCCAGAACCTCCACCAGAGAACTCCTAAACCCGATAAACAACTTCAGCAAGGTGGCAGGTTATAAAATCAACTCAAACAAATCAGTAGCCTTACTCTATGTGAAAGATTAACAGGCTGAAAAAGAAATTAGGGAAATGACACCCTTCACAATAGTCACAAATGATATAAAATACCTCAGGGTGAACCTAACCAAGCAGGTGAAAGATCTGTATGACAAGAACTTCAAGTCTCTGAAGAAAGAAATTGAAGAAGATCTCAGGAAATGGAAAGATCTCCCATGCTCATGGATCGGCAGGATTAATATAGTAAAAATGGCCATTTTGCCAAAAGCAATCTACAAATTCAATGCAATCCCCATTAAAATATCAACTCAATTCTTTACAGAGTTAGAAAGAGAAATTCTGAAATTTATTTGGAATAACAAAAAACCCAGGATAGGAAGACCATTCTCAACAATAAAAGAACTTCTGGAGGATTCGCCATCCCTGACCTCAAGCTCTACTACAGAGCAACAGTGATAAAAACGGCCTGGTATTGGTACAGAGACAGGCAGGAAGATCAGTGGAATAGAGTTGAAGACCCAGAAATGAACCCACACACCTATGGTCATTTGATCTTTGACAAAGGAGCTAAAACCATCCAGTGGAACAAGGACAGCATTTTCAACAAATGGTGCTGGTTCAACTGGAGGACAACATGCAGAAGAATGCAAATCGATCTATTCTTATCTCTGTGTACGAAGTTCAAGTCCAAGTGGATAAAGGACCTTCACATAAAACCAGACACACTGAAACTAATAGAAGAGAAGGTGGGGAAGACCCTCGAATACCTAGGCACAAGGGAAAAGTTCCTGAATAGAACATCAATGGGTTGTGCTCTAAGATCAAGAATTGAAAAATGGGACTACATAAAATTGCAAAGTTTCTGTAAGGCAAAGGACACTGTCAATAGGACAAAACGGCAACCAACAGATTGGGAAAAGATCTTTACCAATCCCACATCTGATAGAGGACTAATATCCAATATATACAAAGAACTCAAGAAATTAGTCTCTAGACAACCAAATAACCCTATTAAAAAAATGGGGTATGGAGCTAAACAAAGAATTCTCAACTGAGGAAATACGAATGGCCAAGAAGCACCTAAAGAAATGTTCAGCATCCCTAGTCATCAGGGAAATGTAAATCAAAAAACCCTGAGATACCACCTCACACCAGTCAGAATGGCTAAGATTAAAATTCAGGTGACAGTAGATGCTGGCGAGGATGCAGAGAAAGAGGAACACTCCTCCATTGTTGGTGGGATTGCAAAATGGTGCAACCACTATGGAAAACAGTCTGGCGGTTCCTCAGAAAATTGGACATATCACTACCTGAGGACCCAGCTATACCACTCCTGGGCATATACCCAGAAGATGCTCTAACACATAACAGGGACATATGCTCCACTATGTTCATAGCAGCTTTATTTATAATGCCAGAAACTGGAAAGAACCCAGATGCGCTTCAACAGAGGAATGGATACAAAAAATGTGGTACATTTACACAATGGAATATTATTCAGCTATTAAAAACAATGAATTCGATAAATTCTTATATAAATGGATGGAACTAGAAAATATCATCCTGAGTGAGGTAACCTAATCACCAAAGAACATACATGGTATTCACTCACTGATTATTGGACTTTAACCCAGAAGCTTGAAACACCCAAGATTCAACTCACAGACAACATAAAGCTCATGAAGAATGAAGACCAAGGGGTGGGGGGGACTACAGTCCCTCTTAGAAGAAGTAACAAAATACTCAAGGGAGCAAATATGGATGCAAAGTGCAGGACAGAAACTGAAGGAGGGGCCGTCTGCAGACGGTATTCCACCTGGGTATCTATCCCATGTGCAGTCACCAAAGGCAGATGCTGACGTGGGTGTCAGGAGGTACATGCTGACAGGAGCCTAACATAACTGTCTCCTTAGAGGTCTGCAAGAGTCTGACATATTCAGAGGCAGATGCTCACAGCTAACCATTAAACTGATCATGGGGTTCCTAACAGAGAAGATAGAGTGAAGACTGAAGAAGTAGAAAGGGTACAGGACCCCATGAGGATAGCAACAATACCAACCAACCAGAGCCCCCAGGGTCTAAACCACCAGCCTGGGAATGCTTAGGGAGGGACCCATGGCTCCAGCTATATATGCAAGGGAGCTATATATAAGTGGGAGAAGAGATTCTTGGTCCCATGAAGGCTGGACATCGTGGGGGGTGGTATTCGAGGGTGGGGAAGTGAGGTTCTGGGGAGGGTGAGTGTGGGTATACTATCATAGAGGCAGGAGGAGGGGGGAAGGGATAGTGAGTTCCTGGGAGGGAGGAGGGAAAGTGTGTAAGGGGAAAACACCTGAAATGTAAATAAAAGTTCCAATTAAAAAAAAAAAGAAAGAAAGAAAATGCACAGATGAAAACGGAGCAGAGACTAAAAAAAAGGCCATCCAATGACAGGCCCAACTTGAGATCCATCCCATGCACGCACACCAAACCTTGACACTATTATCAACACTGTATTGTGGGTGCAGACAGGAGCCTTGCATGGCTGTCCTCAGAGAGGCTCTACCAGCAACAGACTTAGACAAATGCAGATACTTACAGTCAACCATTGGATTGAGGTTGGAGACCAATATAAAAGAGTTAGAAGGACTGAAGGAGCTGAAGAGGATTGCAACCCCATAGGAAGAACAATAGTGTCAATTAATTCAGACCCCAAAGAGCTCCCAGAGACTATGCCAAAAACCAAGGAACTTATATGGGGTGGTTCGTGATCCCGGGCACGGTGTGGCAGAGGACTGCCTTGTATGACCTCAGTGGGATAAGATCCACTTGATCCTGTAGAAACTTGATGCCCAGGGAAGAGGAATGCTGGTGGGGGTGAGGTGGGAGTGAAGTGTGGGTGGGTAGAGGAAGTACCCACTCGGAGGTGGAGGGAGTAGGGAAGGGGTGAAGAACATGGGGAGGGGAGACCTGCAAGGGAGGGCAACTTTTGGAATGTAAACAAATAATAAAATTTAATAAAGATTTTTTTAAAAGTTAAAAAAAAATTGTGTAATATGAGTGAGAATATAAGCCCAATGGCAAAAGGTCAGAGTTATCTAGTAGGAAAATGAAGAAGAAAAGTAAAGTACCTAGGACTGAAGATGTAACTCAGTAGAATGCTTATCCAGCATACAGAAAGCGAGAGGTTTAAGGTTTAGCTCTGAAAAATAATAAACAAGACAAAAAAACAAAAAAACAAAAACAAAAACTATCTAATTGGAAGGTCCACAGTTACATAATCATTCTAGTTGGCTACTTATTATTGGCTGTGGTTTTAATATTTATCCAAAATAAACCTTTATAAGAAGTAAGCTAAGTTTGTTTTTATTTGCAGTCATGACCAGGAGAGGCTTTTTTTTTTTTTTTTTTTTTTTTTTTTTTTTTTTTTTTTAATAATTTCAATTTAAGTTAGAGCTCTCCACAACTTTTGTGGTGGGAATTCAGAGCCACCAAGCTCCACTCTCCAGCCTTAAGACTACTTGTAACATGCTGTTATTAGATTTGTTAGGACATTTGTTTTTTAGCTCCCATCTACATTTTAATCTTGTTTTAACAGAATTTATATATATATATATTTTGTTTTGTTTTGTTTTGTTTTTTTTCCGAGACAGGGTTTCTCTGTGTAACCGTGGCTGTCCTGGAACTCACTCTGTAGACCAGGCTGGCCTCGAACTCAGATATCCGCCTGCCTCTGCCTCCCAAGTGCTGGGATTAAAGGCGTGCGCCACCACCGCCCGGCTTATATATATTTTTTTATATTACTATAATCTGATACTTTGCCTTGTAGTTTAGCTGATGCTCAAAGTTCATTGGTTCAAAACTCTGGTCCCTGTTATCACACCATTTGAAGTTGTAGCAGTTCTAAGTATCATTGATAGAAAGTATCATAGTGAGATAATGGGGGAGATTCTGGTACTGCTTACAAGATACCTTCGTTGTTAATCAATCTTGTAGCGGTGGGAACAGACTTAATTCAAAACCTAGCTAGTCCATATCTAAAGAAATAGGTCATATTCATTATTAGCAAGTTAAAATTAAAACTTCAAAAGCAAAGTTATGAAATGACAAAGTGCCGCTATTTAAAAAAAAAAAAAAAAAAGTGCAAATGTGGCTTTGCAGATAAGCTGAAGAAACTTTTCCTGATTTAAGTAGTACAAGATACTTTTCCCAGTCTTCTGTTTAGGATAACCACTAACATTTTCTTCAGAACTCAAATAGTACCAATATACAGGACACAAATACAATACAATCTTTCATCCGAGTTTCTTCAGACACTAAGATGAGTGGATTGATAGTACTCATGTCCCAGGCTTTGAGTAACTTCTCTGTAATGTTGTGACTTGCTGTCTTTGGATCACATTGCAGATGCTACATATGAATGTTTTCTAAATTGGGGGTGGAGGCATTGAGGTTTTAAAGGCCTACAGCAGGCCCCGTGTCTCTCTCTGTCTACTGCCTGCAGATCAGGATGTAAAGCCCTCATCCAAATTCTCTAGCACCATGCCTGCCTGTATGCCTCAGTGTTCTCTTCCATGATAATGAACTTGGAAGCAAGGCCTCCAGTTAAATAAGAGTGGCCTTGGCCATGATGTTTCATCACAGCAACAGTAACCCAGAGACAATCACTGTGTAGAGTATAAATAGGCCAAGAAAAGACAAACAAATCAACAGCATTTAATGTAGGGCTGAGTCCTATAAAAAACAAAGAACACAAAAAGCACAGAATCCATAGTCTCAGGGTTGTAAAAGCATGTATCTTCCGATATTTTGGACAGGGGGTTTCTCACTACATGGCTCAGGCAGGTCACAACCCCCTGAGTTTCAGTGGTCCTCTGGACTTGGTTTCCTGAGTGTGGAATAATGGGTGTGCACATCTATGATCAGGTTTATCTTTAAACTTGATATAAATTTACCCAATAGTCACTACTTTAATCTTTTGAAAGATATTTTTAAATTAACTGTAACAAATAATATTCAAATAATTTGACTTTAAGAATTCCTTATCTCAAAACCAATAACAACACAAACCCTCAAGCTTATCCAGGCAGAACAGAATTAAATATCTTCAGATTTTTAAAGATTTGTGTGTGCACCTGAGTCTATGCACATGTAGTCAGGTGAGCATGCCTGCATACACATGTAGTGATCACGAGAGGACACCGAGAATCCTACTCTACCACTCTTTATCTCTTTCTTGGCGGCTGGGTCTCCCTGAACCTGTGATTTGTGTTTTCTTGGCTTGGCTGAAATCTATCAAGTCCAGTGACCTTCCATGTCCCTCAGAGCTAGGATTACGGGCTTGTGCTGGGATTGGATTCCAGTCCTTACTATCTTTCAATTCCTAATTTCAGATATTTTAAAGTTTGTGTTCTATAAACATTTTTAGTGAAAAAGACTATATCTGACCTTAAAAAAAGAAATGAATGTTAAATTGTTACTGTCCCACTGATGGCTCATTTATGTTTATCCTAAGGATTAAAAAAATGTAAGATTGAAAACAAAAATGTTTATTTTGTTTCACTGGGAGAAACATCTTTTTACATTTAGGGTCAGGATTCTTTTTGGAACTTGATCTGATTAGGGTGACTTTTTAAAAATGCTATAAATAATGTGTTCTATTCCTGGTACTTGGGCTTATGAAATAAAGTTGGTTACAGCATTGGAGTCAAAAAGCAAATACTGACTTCATTATGACATCATCATAAAGTATAATGCACTGTACAAATTTCTGAAAAGGTCCCTTTCAAAACTAAGCATTAGATGTAAAAGAAAAAAAAATCATTTGTCAGAGAGTAAAAACCACACTTTTCATTCTCATTTTTAAAGTTATTTGTGAAAATCATATTTACACTCACATCTGCTTGATCATTGTATATCAAAGCACCTTTCTTGATCATTAAAGCTGTCTGCAGGTGTTTTTGATCCTCACTAATGTCAGACATGACTTGTCACATGTTGGGGTCCTATAAAAAAACGCTTTCTGGAAAATTAAAATTTACATCTTAAAAATAATCAGAAAACTTGGATCAAGGGAACTGAAATTACCAGAATAAACAGCCCCATCAATATGTTACTTCTTTCTCACTTTAGAAACTGTCAAGGGAAACAACCAAACCAACCAACCAACCAAACCAAAAAAATCCCTACAAAAACCAAAAAACAAACTTAAAAAACAAAGCAAACAAACACTATTTATTTCTTTTTCCATTATTTTACCAACATATTTCAGGTCACATCTCACCGAACCTCAGATTGTTCTATTTTTCACATTTTAAACACTGTGTTTAAAACAAAAACTCTATATTGAGAAAAGGTGTTTGAATAAATCTTTACCAAAACAAAAATGTAAAACACTATTCAATTCAGTTTAAAAGAAAACATTTTAGGTTCAAATACTTTTTCCTTCGTGATTAAGCAACTGATTTAAAAGCACTTAACTGGAAAAGTGTCAGCATGTGGGAATCCATTGGAAAGAAAGAGAGAAAGCACTGGGGTATGAGCTGGGCATTAAAGATGGACTGGAAGTCAGAACACAAGGAAAGATACAGGATTTCCTATGGAGGAATGTCTGGAATGAGCAAAGGGTTAGATGTCCTGCTGTCTGGCAACAGTCTCGAAGCTTGGCTGCAATACTCACAGGTGAGAGGTATTAAGACACAGTTGCAAAGTTAGGCTGTGATCAGATAATTAAGCATTTCAACACCAGCAGAAGGACCAACCCCTCCCCCCCCCCTTTTTCCTGTACAGAATAAGGGGATAATAGCAATAGGGAATGATTCTACACTTACGATTTCAGAGATAAAGCCTGGGGAGAATAGGGAGAACTTGTGGATAAAATGAACGTTCTTGAGGATTAAAGAAAGAAGTCAAAGATTGAGTCATTCTAGGACTCAACAGAGTGGAGGGAGGGACTAAAAGTATCTATACGCTCAAAATTTCAAGAACATGACCCAAATACTTTGCTGATACAAATTTTATTTTTCATGCTAAAGTGTTTTTTACAAATTTTATTTTGTCATACACAAGTATAAGAGTAACAGTTACAAGTGAATTTAAAAAATAGCATGGGGGGGCATTTGTGTTCTCGTTCTTATCATAACCATGTTTCCCTACATGAACAGCGATCATAAGCATAATTCAGAACTGTACAAAGGGTGAATGTAACAGATGTAATCTCATGGAGGCTGCTATAGAGTAAGTATACAGAGCGTGCCTTACATTCTCTATTCCACCACCCAATCGACTGGTAAGAGTTTAGGGTTACTGTCATCCATGGAATAAGTGAACATCCCACATCATTTCCCAACCCTTTTCCGTTAAGCTCTAAAGGAAATTCTAAGATAAAACCCACTGAGGTGACTGGCTGATACTTTGTCTGTGACACCAGCCTCCGAGTCATGAATGTCTGCATCTGTGCAGCCTGGCATTGCTCCTCCTCATGCTGAACTTTACAAGATGAACAGCGTGTACGGCACCTAAGAATCACTCAATACAGTTGATGCAGTGTCCCCCAGACTTCTAGTTTCTAAAATTCTGGGTGACATGGGACAATTTGAACTGTCATCATCTACATGGTAGTAATATCACCTTTGGCCATTGGCACAATACTATTCTTTTTTGTTTTACATCATACAAAATATCCTGAAAATATTTCACTTAAACACATTTCAATTAATGTAATTAAGCAGAAGGCAATGACTTCCTTCTAGAATAGTTAGACTTAACTGTGAAAAGTTCCTCACAATCTAAGTTATCTATGCACTGCTTTGAGGGTGGAACACCAACCACACTGTATTTTCAACTTGAAGTCTGTGTTAAAATGTATAAAAGGGACAGCAAGAGGAATTGCATTAACAGCTTAAAAATGAAAATTCCATTTTTGTTCCTATGGTACAAAAAATGGTATGTTTTTCAATGGTTAATCCCATTGCTGTTGCTGAAAGATAAGCTTCAGAGCCCCTCTGTGAAACCTGTTCTCTAAGCAAGCTAACAACACACAATACAGTTGCAGTCAGAAACTGTAGATGAAGATTGTGATGTAAATAGGTCTGTGATATAGAAGTTAGATTTTTGAGCCAAGTATATCACAAATACATTTGTTTTAATCTAAAAATACAACTTTGAAGAAATAATGACTTTTATCCAACTTTATCAAATATGTATTGATTTTAAAACATTAAAGATAAATGTTTCATCTAGTTTCACAAAGCCAGTCAGAGGAATAAGGCCGACCACTCTAAGACACACCGTGCGCCCAGCAGCTGTGGGATCTTAGCGTCTCAGGTGCTAGCCTGATGATGACATCATGGTTTCCCGTTTGATGATAAAGCAACGACGTAATGTTTAGCTCTTATTACTTATCAAAGAAGACAAAAAATGTATTTGAAAATATAAAAATACTCATATTTTTTCAACCATATGAATGAAACTATCTTCTAAAATAAGAAGCAACATGTGAACAACCAGTTGATTTAAGTACTTTAAAACAGAATGGAAGACAGTCAGCAACACACCTGCCAACCTAATACCTGAAATTATTACACAGTAGGCTAAAAACCAAAAGGCCCATTAGGGCCAAGTTTCAACTGTTGTAATGTTACTTAGACTGTGTTTGGATGTCACCTCCCACTTCCTTTTACACTGTACCACCATTTCCTAAGTGCAAATAGTAAGATCTGAAGGGAGTTATATTTTACTCTTGTAATATTTTTGTTTTAAAAAATAACTTCATTAAGACAGAGTAAACAGGAGTCAAAAGAAAACTGATAACAAACTACAGTTATGTTCTATGAAATGTCACCTCAGGCAAGATAGTCTTTTAAGCAATTTCAAGGAATTTATCTCATGTCTAGTATTTTTACACTGTATTTTCAAAAATCTCAAATGTAATAATCTTACTTATAAATAATTCACACCAAAAATGTCAGTTTTATTTTTATTGGAATGACTGTGAAGTATTAAATATTAACACACAAAAATTAAACTCCAGCTTTGGTTCTAAAGGATTCTACATTGTTTAATTTACTTTTAGAAACACTTCAGATAGCAATTTAAAGTTACCAAAATCTTAGCCATCACGATTAACTTCAAGAACTTTTACTTTGTTTTTTACATGAATTTGTGTGAGTGTATGTGTACTATATATGTGGTAGTGTAATGTATGTGAATGGGCATCCATGCATGTGGTGTGTGTGTACTATATATGTGGTATTGTACTGTATGTGAATGGGTATCTGAGTACAACGCCAGTTCTCTCCTTCTACTGTGGGGTACAGAGATTGAACTCAGGCCATCAAGCTTGGTGTCAATCATCCTCAACCACTGAACCATCTTGCTGGCCACTTCTTCAATATTTAATTGTATTAACCTGAGTTATCATGGCTTTCCAATGGACATTTAAATTGACAGGGCACAAATATGAGAGACAGAGAAACAACTTATGGCTGCAATTAAATTATTTACTAATATATAATTTTAAAACCAAATCCTCTCAGTGTCCTGTTGAGAAATGACATAAGAAAAGCAGACAGAAGAGTGACAGTCAGTGTGCTGTCCACACATTGTCCACACAGAGGCTGGCCAATGCTGGGCGTACGACAGAATTGACGTCTGTGAGCATGGAGCAACATGGGAATGTCTTCATCATGTCTCTGGCTAAGCTCTGGTGGTACTCATAAAAAATATACTAATACCTACCCTCTCTCCCTGCCAGAAGCCAGACTCAGCTACGCCAGACTCGCACTGACCTAAGAAAAACACAAAGCCTCATTCATACTTCCAAATGTTTTTATGGCTACTGTTCATCGTCTCCAAAATATAGGTTTTGTTGCTGTTGTTCATTTTGCTTGGAGTTTATTAACTTACAGCTGTTACCAGCCTGGCATACCCAGGAGTTACTTGAGTTTCCTTGAAGAGTCACAGGCAATGTGCTTCAATTTCAGGGGTTTTTGTTTGTTTGTTGGTTTTTCAAATGACTCAAACATTACTAAAGTTAGACATTAAAACTAGACTGAGCATGAAGACCACCTGCAGGGCTGCACTCAACTCCTGGGTTTTGGATTCTGGTGCCTACACTGCTCACCCCAGTAGTCTGGCCACAGTAAACCAAGCCTCCAGAAAAAAAAAAACAAAAAACAAACAAAAAAAAACTAGACGGGATAGAAATTTCAATTTAAATAGTTAAGAAAAGATTTTCAAACTGAATCACTGGGAGCAAAGTTTGCTATAGTGTCCTGCCTCTGTAGGCCTTGTACATGAACTCTGGAAGAAAGTGAAAAACAAACTTCTCTTACACAGTGCTCTCCTAGACTAAAATACACACGGAAAAACCGCAGAACGTGATACTTAT
This sequence comes from Mastomys natalensis, assembly GCA_021653895.1. Classification (NCBI taxonomy): domain Eukaryota; kingdom Metazoa; phylum Chordata; class Mammalia; order Rodentia; family Muridae; genus Mastomys; species Mastomys natalensis. Next base: position 702,161 of record JAJTUV010001328.1, on the reverse strand, counting down.
ATGAGGCATAGGTAAAGGGTGATTTTGAAGAAATGGATGGATGATGATTTTGTACACTTTACACAGAGCCAGGATGGGGAAAAGCACAACGGAAATCATAAAAAAGTTTTATTTCCATTTTGACTAAAATATGAATGTTAACTGAGTAAATAAGAAACTATACAGTTACTGGTCAGATAGATAGAGGATAGGTTGAGTAGACAAACTAAAGACAGCAGTAATTTTAGCTAATAGGATTAGACATTTCTAGACAAAGCAAACAAATGAGACAAAACAGATGACTCACAGACAGTTACATAAAAAGTAGAGAATGCAGCTATGAAATGAGATTGATTTGAAAAATGTAAGCACAACCAGCCAACCGTGCAGCTTCAAGAATGGAGGTGACAAGGAAGCACAGAAAACGAAAAATTTAAACAAAGACCAGCTTGACTAGAAAGTAAATGACTGCAAAGGATGCTCTGGGTAAAACAGGAAGGGTGGCCAACACAGCAATGCCTGAGGAATGCCACCTACAAAACACGAATGATTACGATGTTCAATCACATGGCGAATACAGGATGAATGCTAAGGAAAGATGTGAGAATGCTTAAAGGGCAGGATTTTGCTGCTAAAATTTATGCTTTATACTTGAGGACCAGACTGATGAACAGACACACATCACAACTAACAGAGACACTTGGGTATGGGGAAAAGACAACCCAACCCAACTTCTGATATAAGGAAACAAAATGTACTTTAAAGAGTTCTTAAAATTTGCTGACTGAATAAGGAAAACACTGTGAAAAATGACACTGAGAATATAAACTAACAAGATGAATACATCCATCATACTTGAAAACAGTATTAGACAAAATTAAAAATAAATGTTTAATGTAAACTGCTAGAACCGTCAAATAAATAGATGCATAATGATTAATTTTTTAAAGCAAACTATAGGTTTTATTTTGATGTAGCCACCAGTGTTCAATGAAAGGATTTCTTGAATAATTTCTAGTAAGAAATGATTTCCTTCCCTAAAACATTCATAAAAATGATGATACCTAATCGCAGTGAAAAACATCTATATAATTAATGTGAAAAGCAACATAAAAAGTAGGGCATCAAAATGTTTTATTGTGCATCTATTTTATGCCAGATCCAACATGTAGCTGGAACCTACTGATACTTTATAGGTTTCTGAATTTCATTTTCCTACATTATTTTTTATGAACAACTTGCTTTACTTAATTTGTACCACTTCATTTGACATTTATCAAAGTTGTATAAAAGTCATGCAATTTATTTACAATACTGTACATTAAAGGGATATGTTGGAAGACCACACAGAAAGTTCACAAAGCTATACATGAAACACATACTGAGAGGTTCTTACAAAACGTAGAACAGAATTTGGCAGACTGTTATGGTTGGTAAATATTATGCAACCATTAGCTAGAAATAAGATAAAACATGCAAATCAGTAGAATTTCAAGAAATTAAAGGCTAAAAACATTTAGCTAATAGCTAAGTTATCATATAGTTGAAAGACTACCATGTAAGAATGGGAATTTATAAAACAGGTCAGTTTTTAAAAGTTCTCCATGAATAATAGGCTTTGAGTAATTTCATATAAAAATCAGAAGTTATTTTTCAAATTATGTTCAGGACTGAACTATATTATCAATAGATATATAGATTAAATCTATGACTTTTATATAATTAGTTAGTGTATTCTAAGGAAGTCTCAATTTTTCACCTTGGGAACAAAGGTGAGAAGAAAGCCAATCAGTTAACTTACGATGGAGCAAAGCTCTTGGTAGGAGCAAATTGTCAACACAGAAAAACGAGAGTCCAGGAACTGCGTAAGGACCAGATTCTGCTGTCTGAACCCTCAATGCCCTAATGTCAACTTTATAGACATGCTCAATTCAAGATGTCCTTCGAGGCAGTACCTCCTCACTGACAGTTCTGAGGATATCTCAGGTGTATCCTTGGCTCTAGCCACAGCTCCTTCAGAGTTTATTGTTGTGGCTGAAGGACATTGAGATACTCAGACTGGGCCAACTGGTAAGTCGTGTTTCTTCCACAGTCGACATATTGGTACCTCTCCTGAGATATCTGCTCAGAGTGTCCAAAGTATGCTGTTGTTACAGTAACTCTAAAATGAAATAGACAAAAGAATATTCATTATATAAGAATTATTCCAAAGGGGTTATTTGAGAATAATATCAACCATACTTATATATCATGTTATTTAATTCCCTAAAATTACTTATTGTGAATTATAATTATCAGTTATTGAACATTTGGTATTAAGATGATATTATAGATATGAGATTCTTAAGAAGTATTTCTCCAATAGACTCAAAAATGCTAGCCTAGCAAACCCTATCCAATAATTATCTGCTCATACAATATAGATAATATATATTTATATAAATATACATAAAATGTTTATTAAAATTATATAAATGTAATTAAAGTTTATTACATGTTTAAAAAGAATCATATGGTTTACCCTTCAAAGGAAAATGGAAAATTAAATGTCAGCCAAGGACTAAAATATCAAATATAAGCAATAATATTTTATGTACATAAGTAATAACCAATTTATAAACCCAGAGCATTACTCCTCCTCATTGCTGTAAGTTTACTTACAAGGGCAGAAAGGAATAGCTGTGTGCCCATCCTCTCTGTGCTCATCCTGCCATTTGCCTGAGCTCCCAAATCTCTGCAGGCCTTTAACTGTGGCTCTGAGCAAATATACTCTAGGTAGCTAAATTCTAAAACACTACATTTTACACAGCACTCCTGTAAGAGGAATGGCCAAGCTGAGATGGCTTTCATGGGTTTACATGTTCTACTCGACATTATGAACACAAAGTCTTAGCAAGAGCTATCTTTGCAAGCATGGCCATACTTACTGCATCATGAGTACTATGTTGTGTACTTTGATGGAGAGCAGTGTACAGAAATCGCTGTTAAAAAATTAAAATAGGAAGAGCACTGTCATTACATTATCAATTTAAAATTCTATTAAACCTAATAGAGACTCTGAATATATTTTGTTTTTTCCTAGGAGATGAAATCTCCATAGGTTGGCCTCCGTAATCTTCCTCATCTCAGCCTCTGTAACACCTGGGATTATGGACCATGTTACTGTGCCTGTCAAGACACTATTAAGAATATGTAAGTCGTGCTAGGGAGATGGCTTAGGGGGTAAAACACTCGCTGTGTAAGCATAAGGGCTTGAGTCTGGATGCCAAGCCTTCAGGCAGAAAGCCAGGCATGGCAGGATGCACTCATACACCCAGTACTAGAGGTTGGAAACAGACTATTAGGGGCTTGCTTGCCAGTCAGCCTCACCAAATAAATGAGCTCTAGATTTTGAGTCACAGAACCTGCATCAGAGAATAAGGTAAAGACTGATAGAAGAAGACATTCAACTTCAACCCTGCCTTCCACAAATGCATGTGTGTGTGAGAGTGTGTGTGTGTGTGTGTGTGTGTGTGTGTGTGTGTGTATATATATACCTTCACAAATGCAACATATACAGAAGTGCAAGTCCACAGGAGAGTATTGTTACACATTAGAAATTTCAGTACTCCTATATTAAAGCACCATGAATATGCAGTCACTAAATGATAACAAAAATATATATACACACAACACACACAAAAAATTCTGGAAATAAAGATGTACTTTATGGATATTTATTTATCTATCATTCTATCTATCTACCTACTTACCTACCTATCTATCTATCTACCTACCTATCTATCTTACTATGCTATAGATTGTATAAAGAGAAGTATGTTTAGAGAACAGGACAAGCATTGCAAAATGTGGTCATTTTAACTGATAAGCTTATAAAAATTAAGAAAACAAAAGGCAAAGTTACTAAAATCCAAAACTTACTACATGTAACTCATTTCCTCTGCAATAATTGTGGGTATCGTATAATCAATCTGAAAGCAAAAACAAAAACAACAAGAGAAACATATCAACAGAGGATAGGACTGAAACACCAAATATGTTACCTATCTGGTTTATACTTCTCTGGGATACATTTCTGAGTCAAGTGTTTGCGGACACCCCCACCTCATTCCATTTTATAGTCCACAGGACAAGAGCCATTGAACTCACTCCCACTCCTGAATGGGGCTTACCTGCTTCATGTCAAGCGGGCCAATGTTAGTTGTATTGTTTAAGCGTGCCTTCCCAATCACTGTTTTTGAAAACTGAACTTGAGCAGTGATGTTTTCAACTTCAACAGAATAATAGTTATTATTTGTTATATTTAGTGTGTTCTGCAAAAAAAGGGGGGGCAGGAAATATATATTATGTTTATATAGACACACAAATACGAACTCAAAATTATAAATCAAATGACTTTTTTGTTTGTTTGTTTATTTTTCGAGACAGGGTTTCTCTGTATAGCCTGGGCTGTCCTGGAACTCACTCTGTAGACCAGGCTGACCTCCAACTCAGAAATCTGCCTGCCTCTGCCTCCCAAGTGCTGGGATTAAAGGCGTGCGCCACCACTGCCCGGCTCAAATGACTTTAGGTGTAACTATGCCTTATTTCTTGGGAAAAGAAAATATTACCAAAAATATAAAAGAACATTTATAGAGAACTATGTGTATAATGAACATGTAATTCAAAATTTTGAAGACAAGACCCAGAAAATATATTACATAAAACTATGGAAAAGTAAATGCTAAAACATTTATTTTATAGTTTTAGCAAAAGTTGGACTAAACATTTTAAAATTTTATTTAAATTCTTATGTATTACATACATGTCTCTACCAACAACATAAGTCAGTACTTAAAAAAACAAATTTTTTAAAGAAAAAGCATTTGTTTTTCAGGCAGTATTTCGTACAATCCTTTAGGCTTTAACCTAGCTAAGTAGCTAAGGATGGCCTGGAACTTCCCCTCCTATCTCCAGCTCTACAGAACTCCTATTCCAGGCCTGCAACACCAAGCCAGGACTTGGGTGACAATAGGGACTAAATCAGATCCTTGTGTATGGTAGGCAAGGACAATTACCAAATGAGTGGCATTAGCAGCCTATTTCAAAGAAATTGGCATTTTACCCTACATACCAGTAGAGATTTATACTATATCAATAGGGAGAGAGAAAAAGTTTCAAGTTTGTAGCTGGTCGTTACTTCTTCTTTTTTAAAAAATTAATTAGCTAATTAATTAATTAATTTTATATGAGTACACTGTCGCTGTCTTCAGACACACCAGAACAGGACATCGGATCCCATTACAGATGGTTGTCAGTCAGCATGTGGTTGCTGGGAATTGAACTCAGGACCCTGGAAGAGCAGGCAGTGCTCTTAACCACTGAGCCATCTCTCCAGCCCCAGCCTTCTACTTTCAAGCTTTTGCCCTGCCCCTTCTAGTCATAGCATTACACACATATGCTACCATGGCCAGTTTGGTTTACATCCTTTACATTCACAACTATTATATCAAATCACTTTGGATATTAGTCAATGAAAAAGTCTTTCATGTAGAAAAAGGTAGTGTGATCTCAGCTGAAATGTACAAGAGCACATGTGTATCTTTCAGACATAAGAATGAGACTGCTTGATAACACACAGAAAGGTTTAAATGTAGGGATACACACACACACACACACACACACATACACACACATTGTTAGCAATTGCATGTATATATTGTTGAGAGTTAAGTTTTCACAAAAGAGTCAAAATCATTATGTATTACTGGGGATTTCAAGGGCTAGTAATAGACATTTAAGTATTTCAGCAGCACAGTGCGAGTGAGTGGTAGTGTGGCAATATGATACACATTGGTTCCTGGATGACAATTCTTAGCTCATTGACATTAGATTATGATTTTTGTCTATCTGCAGTTGGCTATCCTTCAATCACTCCGACGTAACTAATGCTTTATAAATGCTGAAGAAGAGCTGAGGCCAATGTCATATAGATAAAACCTGTGCTGGGAGGATGGCACACTCAATTCCATGGGGACAGAAGCCACTGCCCTCTGCCTTTCACTCTATCTTTTCATCTGTCTGTAGGCCTGTAGCCCTTATAATATCCTTTTTTTAAGGAACCAGTAAATATAAGTATATTGCTTCTTTGAGTTTTATGAGTTGTTCAGAGAAATTAACCAAACAGAGGATCAAGTTATAAGACTCCCAACTGATAGTCTACCAGACGTTTTGGAGCTCTGAACCTGAAACTGACATCTAAAGTAGGGAGGAGGATGCTGGGACTGAACCTCTAACCTGTGAGATCTGAAGGCTGCTGACAGTTGGTCAGTGTCAGCAGTGAGTTAGTTTAACGAGCACTGAGTTGATTGTTTCTGCAGAGCTGCAGAAGAAATTCTCCAAGGTGGGATAACAGAAGTCACGGGACAGGAGACACAGAGCTTGTTTCTGGTTTGGTCCAGGGAATTCCCATACATAATTAGTTACTATAAATGCAAGTATTATTTTGTACATTGCTATGACCAAATACTTGATAAAAAGCAACTTAAGAAGACAGGATTTCATCTTTATAGTTTAAAGAAATACAGTCCAACATAGAGGGGGTGGGGCATGTTGGCAGATGTTTGAGGAGGCTGGTCACAATGGATATCCTCAGGTAATAAGCACCGAGTGATGCATGCTGCTGTTAGCTTGCCTTTTCCTACTGCTGGTTCTGTTCAAGAACTCATTTCATAAAATAAGACTGCCTACCTCACCCTAATACAGACAGTAAGGAACTCAGAGGGATACTCAGAAACTTGTCACCATGATGGTTCTAGATCCTGTCAAGCTGACAGTCCATATTAACACTCACAATGCACAGCACTTATCTGAAGGGGCAGGAATAATACAACTCTGGTAACTTCAGCTTTTGACTTATGACCTCGAGTCTTTTCCTTCAGTGTCTTCTAGTGAGGCCTACTGTACATCTCAACAGAAATCCTATTTCTTACCTAAAGTTCAGTATTCCTTAATTTGATTATGAGTTAATATTTAAAATTATGATAATCCTTGCTTAATTATTTAAAATACAAGGCATTCTTATTTAAATACACTGGTATTTAAAAGGAAATGAGATACTCATGAGAATTCTTCTAAAGAGACCACAGCACTCTGAACTTGAAGGCATGAGCTGATGGCACAGGTGGTTACACACTTCCCCTT
>JAJTUV010001328.1:0-90000 GCA_021653895.1 Mastomys natalensis | reverse complement strand
CAGTATTAAAAACAATGAATTCAATAAATTCTTATGTAAATTGATGGAACTAGAATATATCATCCTGAGTGAAGTAACTCAATCACAAAAGAACACACATGGTATTCACTCACTGATTATTGGATTTTAGCCCAGAAGCTTGAAACACCCAAGATTCAACTCACAGACCACATAAATCTCATGAAGAATGAAGACCAACTGGGGGGGGGGGGGCTTCAGTCCTTCTTAGAAGAAGTAAAATACTCAAGGGAGCAAATATGGAGACAAAGTACAGGACAGAAACTGAAGGAGGGGTAGTTTGCAGACCATTCCACGGGGTATCCATCCCATGTGCAGTCACCAAAGGTAGATGTTGATGTGGATGTCAGGAAGTACATGCTGACAGGAGCCTGATATAGCTGTCTCCTTAGAGGTCTGCAAGAGTCTGACATATTCAGAGGCAGATGCTCACAGCTAACCATTAAACTGATCATGGGGTTCCCAACAGAGAAGATAGAGTGAAGACTGAAGGAGTTGAGAGGATTCGTGACAAGATGAGGAAAGCAAAGATATCAACCAATCAGAGTCCCCAGGGTCTAAACCACCAGCCTGGGAACACTTAGGGAGGGACCCATGGCTCCAGCTATATATGCAAGGGAGCTATTTATAAGTGGGAGAAGAGATTCTTGGTCCCATGAAGGCTGGACATCGTGGGGGGTGGTATTCGAGGGTGGGGAGGTGAGGTATGGGGGAGGGTGAGTGGGGGTACACAAAAGTTATTAATTACAAAAATGTATATTCCATCTTTGTTATCCCAGACCCGGACCTCCAAACTTCATTGGCTGCATTCTCAGGCACATTTATGATGACTATTTCTTTGCCTTTGGCACCTTTGTGGCCTGGTGTCTCTCTTCCTTACCTAGCATGGCAGTTATCACTCTCTTGTCACCTTGGTCTCTTGCCTGGGAATCCTAAAAGTCCTGCCTCTGTCTTTCTGCCCAGCCATTAGCTGCCGGCAATTTTATTTACCAATCAAAACCAACTGGGGGCAGAATTCCCTCAGTTTGTTTTTGTGTGGATGTGCGGATTTTCATGCAATTTTGGGTACCAGATTAACATAATACAAGTGGCATTAGATCAAATCCATAACATACTAGAGTTTAAGACATCAGTGTGCTACAGAGGCTATGACCTGCATAGCCTGTATATGATGCATATATGTATATGTATATATGTATATGATGTATATGATGCATAGAATCAAAGCAGCATGAATCTCCACACAGATGGGGGAGCTGGTCATAATGTCCCACCCATAGCTGAGAAGCTTTTTGCAATTGCTGATTGCCATGTAAAAGAGAGTCAGTTTTCTTCAATGACATGGTTCCTGAGAGTCTACTCATGCTTCAGTAGTTGGCCCTACATTCTGATATCCCTAGACTCATTCAGTGTAAGATGTCACACATGAAGTTGAGAGGAAAAGGTGGTGGGTGACTGACATAGAGAAGGAGTCTTGGAGGAGGGAATAGATGGTGGATTTCATAAAAAAAAAATAACATGTATGCATGAAATCTTCAAACTATTCAAATAAAAGCTTCATTGAGACTGTGAGACAGTTATGGTCATAGATAAGATAACTGATCACCTGGTAAGGCAGAAGAAAGTGCTGGATATCAATCAGGTATCCTCAGAAATTACACTGATTATTATAGTGCCTCAAAGATTAAGGTATACTGTTTGGGTTGAATAATGTGCTTAGAAGGGAAAAAATTCCCAAAAATCCTTCTTCCTAAGAAAAATCACGATGAGTTAACTAGCTGATACAAGGTAAGATCAACTTGACATATGATCAGGGTCATTTTTTTGACCCCTATGGTTTATACTCTAGCAAACAGAAACCCATCTCTCAAGCCAGAATGTCCATTGTAATAGTATTGTTGGCACAAACACCCAATTGCTGCAAAATTATGTTTTTCTGAGTGAGAAGGATTGGATGCTATCAGATAAGATATAGAATTATTACACTTGTTAACTGTTAGCTTCAATTTCAAAGTTTTCTGTCATTCCACAGGACCCTAGAAAATAACAGAGGTAAGTAGATATAGAGATGTTACAATAAAACTACCCCCTCAATCTAAGAAAATCTCAGTTTAACAGGAAAAGGGAGTCATTATTATTACATAAGTTATAAAATATTAACTGCCTTATACAAAATAATGATTTTCTGCCCTACTTACCACCAACATATCTACCTATTAATCATAGTGTCTAGTGGGATATATGTCAAACTCCACAGCTAGAAATAGCAGTATTTCGGAAATCAGAGTCATAAAGATAGAATGAGCCCTGTTGCCTCAGTTGTAATTCTAATGAACCTCTCCTACTAGTGAAGAAGTCCAATGATTTAAGACCTTAGATACTAGTGGCTATTAACACATAAATGCATTTTGAAGTAGCAGCTATTAAAATGTTAGCACATTTTCAATTGACTTCTGATTTTCTGTCTCATTTTTCAAATATGTGACTGAGTGTGCTGTGTACACTCCTTACTTTCAACGAGAGAAAATTAGCTTGGATTTGTTTGTGCAATGGTTGTCAAGAGTGGCATGGTCAGTAACCTTCCTCCCCTCAGTGTCTAATGGAACAAGATTTTTATAAATTGGTCCAGGATTGCTGATAGATTCTATGGCAGATAATAGAAACATCTGTGTCTCATGAGCACAGTTTGTAATCAATTCAGAGTCCTAACCTGTATCACCCTTCTATGCCATTTTCTCACGGTTTCCTTGCATTTCTTTGTTCTTTATTAATAGCAATACTTTCCCTTCCTCTGGCCTTTTGTTCATCTCATTTCATTCATTCTTAAAATATTAATTAAATGTTGTGTTAGTAACTTGTCTCATTACTGTGTACAAATCACATCATAAAACAACTTGAAGGGAAGAATTAATTCTTTGGGCTCAAATCCATGCTCCTTGGTTCCATTGATTCAGGGCTAATGGTGAAGCTGAATACCATGTCACAAGGAGAAAGAGGTTGTTAACTTTATGGAAGGAAGCAGGGAAGAACTGCAAATAGCTTACAGCCCCAAAGATATGCCTCTCCCCAGGTTACACAGTTCCTCAATCCAGACACCATCTCATAAAGTAGCTACCCATGCTGGGGACTAATCATTCAGCCATAAGCCTGTGGGAAAGCATTTCCTATTCAAATGACAAATATTAGTTTTTTTTAATAACATCTAAAATTTGGGGCCAAAAGAGAAAATATTTTTGTACTGTAAAGCAAGAATCTCTTTACCCAGAGACCCACAGAAACTGCTTCCTCTGTACATGTTCTGTTTTATCTTCCCTTTCCAGTATGGACATCTTTTTTTTTTTTTTTCTTTTTCTTTTTTTTTTTCTTTTCTTGATTTTTTTTTTTTTTTTTACTTTTTTGGTCTTATTTACTTTTAATGCATATTCATTAAATGTATTCACATAGAAAAAATATACAATATACCTTTTACTGGATTATACATTCTTTTTTTTTTAACAATCTGCTTTTATACCATTTTAATTACTTGCAAGTATTAAGGTCAGTTCTAGGTTGAGGAACTAGCAATACAGTAGATGCAAATAGTCAAGGAACAAGCAAGACAATAAACACAAATAGTCAAAGAACAAGCAAGGCAATAAACAAAGTCCCAGGATCACTGTTTCTAAGGGCTTATCAGGATGACCAAAATATTTGAGCCTACTTCCCTGTCCTAGCCCAAAGTCACTTTCATGCCTGAAGCCTACTTCTTTGTTCTAGCCTAAGATTTAGATTCCTGCCTGACATTACTTCACATCTTAAGCAAGGCATGTTGATTTTATTCTATCATTTACGTTTCCTAGCCACTTCCAGTGGAATAAAATAATGTCCAAAAAAGAGAAGTGTGAATATTTGTATAAAAACAACTTCTCTGGCAGACTCAAAAGCATTTGTAGACATATCTGTGAGTTGGTTCATGAAAACAGTGGCACATACTATAGCCATCTACCATGGTTTATAAATCTTACTTCAGAATTAAACAAGAAATCAGAAGGTCAACATAATTTCATGATGTTCTTCATTGCACATTAATATTTTAATTGTAAAACTCACTTATGGGAAGGTACTGTACTTTCAGTAATGATCTTGATTTCTATGTCTGTTCTTCTGAAAATTAAAAAAAATATTATTTATTTACTTGGGGATTTATGTGTCTGTTTATATATTTACATTTTTCTATAGTTTTAACTTTTCACCATGACAACCATGTCTCCTTTTCATTTCATTTTTAATTAAGAGTTAGTGGGAAAGAGTCTAATTTATCTGAACTCCTCACTCATTTAAATGGACTTAATAAAAATAACCTGTTGGTGGTCATGTGTTTCCCAGGAGAAGACGTGGACAGACAGCTGTGCAGAGATGCAATCTTTCCTATCCCTGTGGCCTGTGATGCCCCATGCCCAAAGGACTGTGTGCTCAGTGCATGGTCCACGTGGTCCTCCTGTTCACATACCTGCTCTGGAAAAACCACAGAAGGCAAACAGATCCGAGCTCGGTCCATTCTGGCCTATGCAAGTGAAGAAGGTAAGGTCTCCATCCTCAGATGTGACTTTTCTGGAAATTGATAGCCATTTACATTGTGTAGCCTGTATAAGATGACATTTTATGAAAATGAGTTGACAAAAATCCAGCAGTGAGTGACATTTAATATCTCTCTATGTGGTTTGATTCTATTCTTAATAATTAATCTTGAAAATGGATCTTTAATAGAGGACAAAGGATTTTTTTTAAAGCACTTGCTTTTTTCTCTCACCCATTCACCTAATAATGCAGGTTCTTCCCAATCCAAAGTCTACAAAGGAAAAACCAAAAACCAAAAAACAATATACCAAGAAATGGGTTCAAAAAAATTCAAGCATTTCATTGTTTTTCTTCCATTTCAGTAGTTGGTTTTATTCTTTGACACTGTAACATAAAATTATCACATGTGTGTAATAAGAATGTTTATTTTAACTTTTAGCATCGCTATTGCTTGTCTGACATTGTGTGTGTGTTCTCCCATTCGTATTCTTGAGCACAGGCACTGAGATCCATAGGACTCCAGCTTGGATTCACCCTAAGGGTGAATAAGGCACTTTTGTCACAGATCATACCACACCTGCAGCTTTATTTCCAAGAAATACAGGCAGTAGTCTCCTCTGAGCTTCTCTGCAAATGCTAATCTGTCCTCTGTGGGGTGAGACAATGTCACACTCTTGTCTTTCTGCAAAGTAGGAGAGGAGGGGGAAGAACACAGGAGCCAAATTCTTTCATATCAAAGCGCACTCTCTTTCAATGATGAGGTTGTGGCTGTGCAGCATCCCCCACTAAATGACCTTTATTCACCTAGGACTGAGAGATCACAATTCCTCGTTACAGTAAGCATACACACCTGTGAATCCTTGAAATTAATTGGTTTTTGATTGATTATATGTTATTTTCGCCACATTTTGTTGTTGTTTTCAAGTGTTTTGGTGATAATAGCTGCTAATCTTATTTAATCCTACTTGCTATTACTTTACATAATAACTATGAATATTATGCAATTACCTTGGGTTTAATACACAAGTACAACATATAACATAAAATAAGTAACTCTTTGGGAAAATTCTTAATTTTTATAGTGTCCTCAAGTATTTCCCACTACAAGTATAACTGCAAGGAAATAGAAAACTTAATAAAAAAAAATAGAAACTTTAGAGAAAAAAATTACTTTCTGTGTCCTCAAAACCAATTCCAGCTTGAATAGGCTACCTTCAGACTTCAAACTCCATCAGCTCAGATTACATCTTGGGTTTCATTAAAATTAGATCTGTGGTCACCCCACTTCCTGTAAACCCATTATACTCTGCAGACATTTGCTCTGTGACTAGTAATGAGTGACTTTTCACCCCCTGAGCCACATAGCCAGGATTTTGCTGAGTCTGCAAAACTGCAACAGATCATTATGTCTGTAGATGAGACAGTTCACACTGAAAGGTTTTAAAGGCAGAAATACATAGTTAGTATTTGATTAATATCACCCACTTAATTTCAAAGGGAGGGGACTTCAATAATTTTTAATTAACTCTAGTAGAAGCTTCATAAGCCAGTTACCCTGGTCAGCTGTAGATGTCTGTGTAGTATACTGTTAAGTGCATGGATCTAAACAAGTAGAAAGCAGACTGGAATTTCTGTACGTGAATATCTTACTCTGTGTCTCTGTCAATGACATTTACAAAAAGCAGAATGATTGTGAGACACTTAATGAAGTTCTCATCTGCAAATTAAATGACTTTAGTACCTGTTATTTACTGGAGATGAAAATAACATTTTATTTTATGGGAAATGATATTGTTACAATACTGAATTTTTCAAAGTGGTTTGTATTTTCTTTCTGAGAAAACTACATTTATAGAACTCTTAAATTATGTTTTCGTATCAATGATATTTCATACAAGTAGGTATTTTATTAGTCTACCAAAATTAGAGCTTGGAATATGTTGCAGGATTTTTATGGAAAACACTGTGATAATTTTATAGAAAAACACAAAGTAAAATTGACACATAGTATTTGGAGATGAAATTATATAATTTTCTAAAAGCATCCATGCGCAGGGCAAGTGCATAAGTATGGTAGTCCTTGTAATGCAGTAAAAAGTCAGGCATGTGTGCTAGAGATTGACAGAGCTTTGTGTTCTGTATATTCCCAGTCCTAGGTCTTGGCTTCTAATTCTATTTTATGATAACCGTAACTTACTGATATTCTAGGCCAGAGGGTAGCCCTAACTTCAAGGAATCTTAACAACAAAACAAAATAGAAACCTTCAGAATGAAAATTATATTTTGTGACTTGTCAAACAATAGCCCCTAATCTCAATAGATTACATTCAGAAAAATGGAAAGATTATATAGGAAATGTATTAAATGTAGCCACGCCAAGAAGACAAGGGACCTAACCTTTAGCCAATGTTCCTGGTTGTTAATATAAATGAGGGCTAAATAGGACAAGAGTTGCAGCTAGTCAAGAGGTACACATAATTAAACCCTTGACTAGACTTCGATCTGGTTTATGGTGATCCCAGTCTGCTATGGTAAGGTTCTGAAAAAGCCTTATTTTGAGAAGTCCCATCACCATCCAGAGACAATTGCTTTTATTTATGTGGCAGCCTATTTTCTGCCCTGGAGTAATTGCTTCAAGTTAGTGAAAGGCAGTCCCATTTCTGGGTGCCCCATCTGGAAGGAATCATGCTGTAGGAAGGGGACCTGGAGACATGGTTCGGCACTTACGAGCACTTGCAGCTCTTCCAGAAAACCAGAGTTCTTTTCCTGGCATCCACATTGAGTAGTTCATAACTACCTGTGACTCCAACTCTAAAGAAACTGAAATTCCCCTGGAATCCCAGGCACCACCACACACTATGATATGCACACACACAGGTACACACATATAAATTAAAAAGAGATAAGTCTTTAAAAGAAAGAAACCTTGCTTGATCTAGTGATGCAAGTAATTTTGAGTAATGTAGCAACTCAAAATCTCATCTCCTCAGTGTTCTGCAAGAACATGGCATCACTTCTGGGATGCCTTGTCAGAATCGCATGCATAGAATCTTACAAAGCATCAGAAAATTGTTTTATAATTAAAAATAGTTCAACACGAAATCTTCAGAATTTCCTATAAAAATTAGGAAAGTAAAGAAGAAATATTTCCCATTAAGGGAGGCAATTAACCAAGACACCTAAATGTGATACTTGATTCTGAATTAAATCCTTATTTGGGGATAGTTGGAAGTTTGGATGGGGCTGAGGACACTGGATGTGCTTATGTATGGGGGATGCCTTACTTAGACAAAATATGCACCAAATTGTTCAGAGTACTGAAACTTATTGTTCCACTTCTTGCAAATGGTTGAGGAGAATAATTGTTAATTCTGTGCTACAATTATGAAGTTAACACAAAAGTATTTAAAAGAAAATAAAAGAATGAAAATTTTTTGCATATATTATCTTTCCATACAATATTAGATAACATTATACAGCATAATATCAGCAATACACAAAAGCATCTGTAAAACAATTCATACTGAAACATCATTAGGAAACCAAGTCACAATTAGAAGCACTTAGATGTGAATACAGGAAAAGTCGACTAGAATTCTTCAACTTAAACCAGGTAGAGGCGAGAGGTTGCAGCTGAGGAGAGCTCTGTGGGGAAGTGGCAGCAGAGACAGATGGCCTACTAGATGGCTAGCATCACCTAAACATTGAGCATCAGTCCCAGTGAGAGCTTGTCACAACATGAGGTAGATTGCTCTAGAGGAGTGACGTGTGGTGCTGATCCCTGGCTTCTACACACACATCCACTTGCACACACAAGAACACTACACTACATACATACATACATACATACATACATACATATATACATACATACATATACATGAGAAGGGACATGAGACTATCGAGGGGCCAGATTTTTACTTCTTCTTTTCTAGTTCTATAAAATTTCAACAAACTTCATTTATGAAACTAACAAGGATGTGCACATATCGTCACTAGTGAAAAGTGAGAAAATGTTTGTTTGCAAAGTTCAAAATGACCTGATATAACTTCCTTAGCCAAATGTCAGTGTGCCTTTATATCTGTTTTGTGCAGAGAATAGATGCAGATTAAAATAGAGCTATGCCAATTTTCTCAAATAATTAGAAGTCTTAGGAAATCATATTTTACGGTGAAAAACTTGGAAGAAGCAATAGTTCTATTTTCTGAACTGTAACATGTTCATGTTTTACAGTTTAGCAATTTTGATTATTAGAGCCACAGAGCAGCTGTGTTTCTTAGAGAATTCAAAAAAAAAAAAAAAACCCAGCTCCAGGATATGTGTAACTATGAACATCACTTGTGTCTAAGTAGATGGTAGCACTTCCTCATCCCCTTGCTTCAGAGGGTGCGGGAAAGCTGCACAATAAGAACTCTTCTTCCTGTTTCTGCTAACCTTTGTAGGATTCAGTTCTCTTAAGGTGTGTCCTGGACACATGCTTCTTGACGTCAGCAGTGGTCGGCCAAGAGAGGGCTTAGGCTGCAAAAGCAGTGACTGTAGAAGCACAGACATCACTTTCTCCTAACATACACCCCATCCCCTTCCTTATATCAATCCATTTACTTTCTCCTATGGACACTATACTCTGACTACATGTCAACATAACCTTCCCAAGGGCATACCTGGTGAATTCTTTTGCATTTATTTTGACTTTTGCTTAGATAAAATCATCTCTTCTTTCTTACTTCAGAAACTTTGTTTTTACAATTCTAGCTTTCTTAGTTCATCCAAATGCCTCCTCCTTCTCCAGACATTTTAAGTCTCTAAAACACAATGAATCTTACTCCTTTCAATCATTATCTTATTACATACATCTTAACATAATTCTGACAGTCCACGTAGAATTTTCTTCACGTGTCTGTTTGTCTCACTCACTTTAGCCCTCCTATTTCTTTTCCTCACCAAATCACAAAATCCTTGACTGTAGTGAACTATTTCTAATCCTTCTGGTGTCCCATGAAACACCACACTTAAATGTTGTACATTACACTCCATATATAGATACCCAGTTACCATATTGAATAGGGCTCTTTTTAAATCTATTCTATCAGTTATAAATACATCAATACCAGAAACAGCAATTCCATGACTCTAACAACATGCATTATAAGAAAGCTTTTGCAAGACTAATGTGGGTAGGAATAGTTGTGCTTTATTTGACATATTCTGACGTTTTTCTGTGTATATACAGCACATGTATGTGGTATATGTATATAGGTATTTGCACATAGTATTTTTTCCAATGTGTGTGTGTCTGTATGTGTGTGTGTATGGTTTTTTTTTTTTGTGTGTGGATGTATGAGACTGTGCATACACACAGAAGCCTAAAGATGTCAAGCCTCCTGCATTATCACTATTTTTATACACTTGAGATGGTCTTTTGATAAAGCTGGGGCTGGGCTGGTGGCCAGGCCATCATAGCCACCCTCTTGTCTCTGTTTCTTCCCTCAAAGTGCTGAAGTTGCCAAATCATGCAACCAAACGCAGTAATTTATATCAATTCTATAATTTGAATCCAAGTCCTCATATTGACAGCAACTATCCATACCTGTTGGTCATCCCCCTAGCCCAATGCATCTCATTTTAACATAGCAGTTTTATCTAGTAGATAGCACATTTATATATACACAAACGTTTGCTTCGTCCTTTTTATTGAAAATAGATTTTTCTCAACCTTTGTCCCTCGCAGCTCCTCCCACCACCCCTCTAAAGATTTATTTATATAATGGAATTTCTTTCATGTCCGTAACGTCTTTCCTGATGCCACAATGATAGAAGATCTAAGTACCAGTTTTACTGTAAAGCCTTTTACATGTAAAAGAACAGTTTCACTAATTTTGTTATAGTTCACATTTTTTAATTTTCCATGACTGTGGAAATATTCCCAAGGGGAATATTATATCTTCCCATAAATAATAGATATTTTCAAAATTATCTCTATCAATTTTTCTAACATAAAATTGTTCCCCAACCAATGCAGTGATTCTCCAAACTAGACTTTCAAACTTGCGATATAATAATTAAGACCACACTGGGGCTTATCTGTACGAGGATCCTACATCAGATTCAAACTGCTGATGTGGCTTTAATGTGGATTAGGGCAGAAAATAAATAGCCTTTATGTCTATAAACTTAACAACTATCTTGCAGTTTCTCGACATGTTATGCTGATGGTGTAGAAGTTTGTTTTTTTTTCTCTTATCATTTTCCCTCCAAAGCCAACCAGTCAATTGAAGTGTCAAAAGCAATTCAGAGCTTTAAAATCAATTTCAACCCTGTTAATAAGTACACTTTTACTTATTCTTACAATGAAAAGAGTGTAGTTACAGAAATTTAATGTTTGATCAGCAATTATACTATTACATATAAAGGAGCTATTAAATAACAGTATATAACCATATATTATATTATATGTAATTATATAACATATAATAACATATTATGATTAGGTGTATTTGTTAATGTTGAATACATCCAGCACCCAGAGGAAGAATCTCTAGGAAAATTCATTTATTTCTCCCCAATCCAATTAGCATGGTTTGGAATTCAGTGTATCCAACTCTTAAACTTCCTAGCAGGAGCTGCCATAGTCACCCAACTGTATGAGAGCAGACAGCATACAACCTGCGACAGATGTCTTCACCTTCAGGAAGCAGGGACATTAATGAAAATGTTCAGGACAGGCTAGAATGATGTTAGATTCACATTCAACAGTACATAAATGACTCTAAATTGTTATTAACAAACTGCCAATTGATTAAATGGCTGACCAGAGGGAAGTCTGCAAATATAGCTCTGTCATCCCTGTAGAGCATCTCTGGTGTTGCAGCCTGAATCAAATCATCCATGAAGTGAACAATGAAATTCTCTATTCCCATACATTTAACAATACATCTCTTTCTACTTTCTCAATTAGTTAAAAAAATATATGGTCTTCCTAAATTCCTTATCAATACAGTGGCCACATCATTTCATATGCTTGTGCTTATACACCCAATAATTTTTATTCACGTGACAGTTGTAAATTCAAGTTAAGACTTCACCTCTCAAGTTTATACAATAGGCCTGGCACATAAATGAATCCAGAGTGTTAACCTTCACACCACAGTCCACTAACTAAAGATGTGTCTATCTTACCTTCAACCTCCTCAGCATTATTTCTTTGTACCTTGACTTCATTCTTGGAACGCAGCAGCTAAGTAAAAGTTATGACGTACTTGCTGTCACTTACAGTGATAGTGAGCACTGCAGTTCTCTCTGAACATAACAGTCTCAGATATGCCAAAGAGGAGGCAATCAAAACCAGTTAAATAACACTTGAGGAAAAAAGGGAAATTCTAGTTATTTACTTAAGGCTTTTAACACGTCTGGTGGTGCCTTTAAGAATCCAACAGGACTGGGGGTGTGTCTCCATGATAGAAGCCTTGCCTAGCATGTGAAGCTCATGGATTCCTTCCCCAAGGACTAACAGGAAAGGAATATAACAGCACCAAAATCTACAGGCAGGTATTGTTATCCTGCAAGAGAATTCCATCAATTACAATGGACAACTTTTCATTTGTTATATGTATGGATTGGGGCAGGTGGTTTACAGGCAAGTGCTGTCCTAAGGCACTAGATCCCTGGAGCTGGTGTTAGAAGTAGATGTGAGCTGCTTGACATAGGGACTGGGAACCAAACTTGGATCTTCTCCAATACCAGTATATGCTCTTAATGGCTGAAATATCTCTTTATGTCCTTGGATAAATATAAAATACCTGTGTCAGACATGTAGGATGACTAAGTGGGTAAAGACACTTGCCCCCAAGGCTGAGGATCTGACTTCATTCTGGGGCCCATATGATGAAGAGAGCGAACCGACTTTCAGGATGTTGCCTATGACCTGCCCACATGCCATGGCATGTCCATGTCCCTACCCAAAATACTCATACATGCACACACTCAAATTAATGTAATAGTTTTAATGAAAAATATCTGCTATCACCAATACCTTTGATGTCACAAATGATGATACTATAAAGAATACAAATTTTAATGTAAATGAGTTCAAAATCATTGAAAATATCTGAACTTTGAACAGAGAAGTTTAAAACTCTCTTCTCTTGTAAAGTTTGCAAAAGCATAACAAAAAAAAAAAAAAAAAAAAAAACCTGGACTTAAGTCATAGAAAGCTATTTAAATAAGTATATAAAAATTAAAGTTAAGCAGAAAGTATTGTTAAGTGGTTTAATTTTAAATCCTTTTCCCCCCTTTGGAATAAAAATGAGGGTGCACTGCACAGCCAATGACATCACAGATTTGAACAAATATACCCCATCATGTTTTCAATAATACTCCAGAATATCCTTAGCCTTTAACCAGCTTTAACAGACTCACTCACTATCACCCTAAACTCTAATACATTCAAGTAAGTAGTATGTAAAACCTTGGTTTAAGACGTTCAGTTTAGAAGATAGAACTTGCAAACTCATTCAGACATTCTTATCCATGGTGTGAAGTTGTCTGTTGCTTGTGGCTAAAAATACTGTGGGCTTCCTTGAACCTGTTGTTGGGTTTCTCTGAAGAACAATGGCTTCTTCTTAAGGTCCCGGGTTATCTTCAATATCTAGTATGTATACTGTATGTTTTGTATTTTAAGCTAGATCCAGCAAAGAGTAATTTGTCTTTTTTTGTAATAGTGTGCTGGTTCCAGGCTATGTGCTTGGTAAGTGGTAAGCATCAATGTTATCAGCCCTGCAAATTCCTGGGAACAGAGAACGGTGAGGTTCCTGTTGGCTTTCTTTCTAATCTGCTGTCATTGTCCATTTTCGTAGGTGGAATTCGCTGCCCTAACAGCAGTGCTTTGCAAGAGATGCGTAGCTGCAATGAGCACCCTTGCACTGTGTACCACTGGCAAACTGGTCCCTGGGGTCAATGTATAGAGGATACGTCAGTGTCATCCTTCAATACGACCACAACATGGAATGGGGAAGCCTCATGTTCTGTGGGCATGCAAACACGAAAGGTCATCTGTGTGCGAGTCAACGTGGGCCAAGTGGGACCCAAGAAGTAAGGACTTGAGAATAGCAACGGCACATCCTGTGGTCAGCCATGCAGAGGACTGGTTGGGCTCTATTTGCTTCGTTAAATGGAGTCTTCTGATGTTTGTCATACCTGTCCTCATAAGAAGATTTGATTGCTTTCAGTGTTAATTGCTGATAAAGCTGTAACTACTTCTGAGTCTTGTACCTGGGATCCATAAATTCTATAGAAACCTTTCTATCTGGTCTCCACTTCCAATTCTATTGTAGCACAGTGTGCTTTTATTAAGCTATTGAGGTAAAGAAAGAGGAGCTTGCTCTAGGCTTGTCTGATCAATAATGACAGGATACAAAGTCCTAGCCGTAGAGGTCATCCGTGACCTCCTATATATCCCTAGGCTTGGAGGCTGACAATCTGTTTAACTGAGTAAACCCCGTCTATGATCTGCCTTCCGTTTGCCCACACAGTACTCTATCACTGGTAGTAAGGTCAAACATATTTTTCTGTGGTAAAACGAGTAACCATTTACTTTCAACAGAGAGCCCTGGGAAAAGATAGCTCTTATAAGAAGTAGAAAACCCATCAGTTTCATATAGGTTAAGTTTCATATGGGAACAAGGAGAACAATTTGCTAGTGGGAAGGAGAAAAAAAACAGACTTGAGGTGTTGAGTGCCTTATGATAACGTTAAGTGAAAACACGTAACAGTATGAAGGAGATAATCAATTCTTAGAAAAAAAAATTAGTACTTTTTCTAAAAAAAAAAAAAAAATTATTCTTTTGAAGAAGAACAGTCTCTTTAATTTTGAAACAGCATAACGTTCTTAGTAATTCAAATGTCCTATGTTTTGCATAGGTTTAACCTTGTGTTTTCCAAATAATTAGCTTTGATTTTCAAAGTCAGATGAAAAGATTATATAATGAGAAATACTCTGAGGTAATCACTCAACACACTTTCTCAAATGCTGTTTGTGAATGAAAAACACTTCCTTTGCTATTTTCTTCAGTGACGTTAGCTCTTTGGCAATGTTGTGGATGCATATTAAGCATTCGGGTAACTCATATATAAAGCATCCCGGTTTATCTCTCTTCTTCTTACCCTCTTTTAAGAGCTCCACACTCTCATTACATACACTTCTTATCTGACCTTTCCAAGACATGTGGTTTTCGGTTTTGTTTGATGAAATTTTCTAAGGAGGTGAGAATAATTTATCTGACATATGGAAAACCCCAGGGGTACAAGCAAGAGACCCATTAAGCATTTTTATCTGGCTAGCATTCCAGATATTAGAGATATTTAGCTCCATGATGTAGTTGTTTATATCATTTGATATTTCAGAATATATTAGAAAATATAGGCCAAAGAGACCATTCTTCACACTTCATATGTGTAACTCCCAAACCAATATGTTAATGGAAATTACACCCAGGTTATTATTAATTTGACTCAGGAAATTAATTTGCAACATATTAAAATGCAATGATACTAGCGGGGTTGAAAGTTCCACGACCTGGAGGAGACTGGCTCTTACTGAGATTAGAACAGAGACAGAAGTGCTCACTAGACCAGACAGGATGAACAATATCATACCGATTTATAAAAAGCCTTCCTCTATTTGTTTGCAGGCTAGTGGCCTTTCAGAAGTTGCAACTTAGAGCTACTACAGAATAAAATACTGTCCTGGGGTGAAGGGTGTATATGTGAACAAGGACCTCTGTGTGAAGATTGATGGATCCAATCTCACAGGGTCATTCAGTAAGAAGTGTGTCCTGATGCATCATATCAGACCACCAGAGTAATCCAGCAAAAACTTACTATGTGGCTACAGCTGTTTTTCACAGATCTGAATATACCTATAGATTTGCTAAATCATGTCGGGTTCCTTCGCCCTTAAAACTGTAGGAAATTAAATCAAACACATTTAAGTTCAAAAGAAAATGTTATTACCCTTCTCCTTAAGTACTAGGTTAAATTCAGTGAATGTTTTCCAATGCAAACCATTTGAAACAAAAATGCAAATAGGAACATTGTTTTAAACTCTTCTTAATAAAATAGATTACTGGGAGATGGCAAAATCAATGTTATTGATCTTATCTATCCTCCCAAGTAACAAACTTCAACTCCCATTGCATCTGTTTAATTTGACCTTGAATAAGATTGGGAGGAGGGAGGAATCAATTCTTTGATTTAAACCACACATGCTAAATACAAACAGTGCCAGGGAACAGCAGCATGTTGACTGAAACAATTGCCTCACCAAAGGAAGTCGGAATTCATTTTATTGGATGCAGTCTAGGCTGTATAATTTATCTTCGTGTGTTCATTTAGTGACTTTGTTGTTGGTAATTTTGCTCTCCACAGTTAGCCAAGTATCTTGCTGTGGCTATTTCCAAACTCAAAGAATATGTGGAGGGTCAATGACAACATTGTAAATTCATTGATTTATTTCGGGCTACATATTTGAAGAGCATGCAGTTGAGTAATGGCCTCCCGTTGTTATAGTTATAAAATGCCTCATTTAGAAGAATTGCTTTTGATAATAATTACTGACCAGTAGCTCCATAATCCCAAAAGAATTCTTTGAATTATATGTGGTATATTTTCATAGGATGTTTTCCAATTAAATTACAAGTCCAGTCTTTTAAAAATCTAAATTATGAAAACACATCAATTCCTTTGACTCATACTTAAATATTTTTCCTGCCCAGTGTTTTAAAGAGTCACATTTTTACAGTAGAAAAGAGCATCATATTTTTGTGTAAGAAAGGACATGTAGGCAACTAATTATAGAGTATGTTGAAAATGAAGTGTCAGTACGGTGTTAGCTATTTTACTCGCAAAATTTAGTTCTTTAAAGGTGACTAATATGCAACTGAGTCTGACAGCAGACATCTGTAATCCAGGTACTCAGGAAGGAAAGGCAGGTGGCCCTCCATGAGTTTCAGGCCAACCGGCGCTACATAGTAGTATACTGTGGAAAAGAGAGAGAAAAAGACAAAGACAAAGAGACAGAGAGGGGGCTGAGAGAGACAGAGCACAAACAAGCTTGGTGGGCCATGTTTGATCCTAGAACTACCAACTAACCACACACATGTCCATGCCCAGACACATTCTATACAAACATGCATACATACACAGGATTGTAATACTACTAATAATAATTATTATTAAGAAATATTTGTCATAATTTTTTGTCTTGCTATTATGAAATATTTAGATACAGGAATTGTATCCTAACATTGATAATTTGAAATACCACAAATTTTTTATTTAGGTATATTAGAAAATACATATTTACTAGTAGAGATATTATTCTAAAAGGAAGGATGTAGTAATTATATTTCTTCTAGATAGCATGAATGTCATGAAGTCTACATATTTGTATGAGTAGTCTTGTCCAGGTACAGTTGGAGAGAATTAAGTTGGCCGAGTAGTGCTTCTTAAAAGTAGCCTTGAAAGTTGAATAACAGAAACTTATGAGCTGACTGTGATTCATTTAGCAGTGAAAAATGGAAGGAAATTAAGATACTTGATTTTGTGGCTTATTAAAGGCTGAATAATTTCTTTACTTCTTCCAGGTGTCCTGAGAGCCTTCGGCCTGAAACAGTGAGGCCCTGCTTGCTTCCTTGTAGAAAGGATTGTATCATGACCCCATACAGTGACTGGACACCATGTCCCTCTTCATGCAGAGAAGGTATGTAGTGCTGATTATGGAGGTTCTTCAGACAGAACCCTTATTCAGCAGAATGTCTGACTTTTGGATGAGCAATGTTTGTAATTTTTATACAGGGCCTAGTGTCCTAGCATTCCAAGATTGTCAAAATGTTTGGATTTCTCCCTAGAAATAATACTATGTTAGACTACCTGGCAGGCAGTAAGTTGGAAGCCAGAAACTCCCTTGAAGTTTCATTATATGCCTCAGATTGAAATGATTCTAGATCTTATTAATAAATCTTTTCTTTCATAAATCCTCAAAGAATATATATATACTGGCCTTCTGAAGTTTTAAGAGAGTTTCCAGTACCCACAATATACATGGCTTCTAAACTACTTACAGGCAAGAAATAGCCTAAGACCAAGTTTGCTTAGGATTCAATTATGTGGTCCGAGGATGGGAATAAAGCAAAGAGAAAAATGGCCAAGCTTCTCCCTGCCAACACTTAATGTGCCATGAGGCATTTCCAAGACTATTCGTTCCCTGCCAGGTTTTGGTTTTTGGCTTATTCGATGTGCAAAGACTTTTTATTATCATGGAAGATTCCCCTGATAAATCTTTCATTACCCTTCAGGACATGGTTTTTGGCTTTCCCACTGAGAGAAATTTTCACACCTTCCCTCCCACTTACACGGTACCAGCACATTTTCTTCCGGTGTGAAAGACAACATTGTCTGCTGTTTTCCCATGTGCTCTCTTGACATGTACGCTGACTTGAGGCTTTCCTTGTGTTTACACTTCTTGACTCTCGTGGGAGATTTGCAATTAAGAGTTAATTTCTAGCTTAATAACCTTTTAACTTGCTGAATTTTATTTTAAACCACTTAATTTTCTGAATGTCATAATTGATTATTTTGCAAATATCATTGAGTAGAGTTGAAACGTAGTTTGGGGGAATTTTGTTTGTGCTTGGGAGATAGGATCTCAGTCTGTAGAACAGACTGGCATGGTTCTTGGAATCTTCTTGACTAATAGGTCAGTTTCTGGGATTAGCAGTGTATACCATCACATCTGGGAAATTTTCTTTTGTGCTTTATAGAGTACTGTTAAAATATTACATCAAATTAAACTGCTAACAGAGCAAGAAGAGATTTTTTTTTAAATTCATTTTTTTTAATTCTTAGTAGCTTTGGAAGAGAAAGGGTGACTGACATTAGTTTGCTGTGTTTGTTTGTTTATTTATTTGTTTTGGAAACAATCACTTATTCCATGATGGCCTTGAACTTACTAAGTGAGGATAATCTTAGAATTTTGATGTTCCTGCCTTACCTCCTAAAGGTAGGGATAACAGATATGTTGCACATGTTTTGGTTTGGTTTGGTTTGTTTTTTGTTATTGTTGTTTTTCTTGCTTTTTTGGTTTTTTTTTTTTTTTTTTTTTTTTTTTTTGTTAGAGTGCTGTTGAAGGTCAAGCCCATTAGTGGTTCTGACACGTGAGCTATATCTCCCATTCATGTTAGCATTAATTTAACTGCACAAAGAGAAAAATGTTAATGACATGAATTTTATGAAAAGCAATGCCATTTTCTGATTTTTTAAAATAAATTTTAAAATCTTGTTTCTATATTATCCTAAAAGCCACATAAAATATGGTATTATTGTCAAGTAACATACTTTACTATATAGGCTGTGATCTCCAACATCATTGGTACTGCTCATTACCTCAGTGATGAAAGTTATACATTATATTACACCATATTATATTACATGTAAAACCTTGCGTCTTGTTTTATTTGGTTTCAGGTTTTGGCTTAGTCTCTAATAGCTACCCACTCTTGGAGGATAGGCATGGTACCCTTGCCTGTGCTCACCATGTGGCAAATGTTTGGTGTATTGGAAACAATCTTTCTGAGAAACTTCTGGGGAAAGCATTTAGTCACAATAGAACAAAACTTTCTTGGAAAATTTGAACTGAATATTAATAATTAGGAGTTTCCCAATCAGGTTATTATTTTCAGCACTTCAACACTTCATTAAAAGCAATCATTCATCTTTCACTCTGTAATGTTTTCCAAGTAACTATAATATTTCCACATATAAGGTTTCGGCAGTTAACAAAATCACATCCTGGAGGTATGAGATGTGTGAGGTAACTAGTTTTTTAATCTTTTATTTTGTATAAAGAAAGAATCATCTCTGAGCATGAGGTTCAGTCAAAGAAAGTAAAGAATTAAAAAAAGAGAAGTAACTTCACTTTGGAAAACGACAAAGCAAATAAGCTAATAATCTATGGTAGAATGTCTAGGCAATATTCAATTTTCATCTAGCCACACACTTAAAAAGAGTTTCCTCAACATGGCTGTCAGTGTAATTTAGTTAATATTTAGCAACCTTAATGGGAAAGAATTAAAAGAAAATAATTGGCTTTGAACAGGGTTAAGACTGTTCCAAGACAAGGCAAGAGAAGAGAGACAGAATGCCAAGGAGAGCTGAGTACTTTTGATAACTTTGGTTAAGATAGAAATGAAGTCATAAAATCAACAGGAGATCATGACAAAGTGATATAAAAATATATGTTAGCCCCATCAAACTCGAAGTATTTTATTAAGATAAATATTAGGTGAACTGTCAAGTTGGTAATATGGTCAGTATATAAAATATTCATAAATGAAAATATGGAAGTGCGGATAGTTATAACATTGCCTTAACAGAAGACCAAGTAACTGATGTGATACAGCGAAGGCCATGAAGAGAGTGGAGGCATAATAACTTTCAATACCGTGTCTAGAATGGTATGAACTTGTTACTATCAAAGAAATGAAAGTAGTAGCAAAGGTAGAAAGAGAAAGGATTGTGGTGAAGCTATGTCAAGGGGCGTAATTCGTGAAGTATCTTGAGCTTTGCTGCTACAAGGTAAACAAAAGGTAGATAAAGTTAATGTCATAAGTTTAGGATAGCTGGAGAATTATCATAAAGGTAGAAGAAAGAAGAAAAAAGGAAGAATAGCTAAATGCAGATAACTGGCATCTGTCAAAGACACTGTTGAAAATTTTAATGAAGAATTTTAATTTGATTGATCACTTGGTCATATATAGTTAATTATTCTATGCTAAAACTCAAGTTGCCACTAGGTGACAGTTCTTTCTTGAAACTCCTGAGGTGAGACTGACCCCTCTGTGCAAGAATGCCATGGAAACAAGAGGCTCCATTTGGCGATGGTAGAAATCTACTTGCCTGGGCAAAGACTCGCTGACTTGGACAATAAACCAGCTCTACCCAGTTTTAGTACAAGCTATATGCTAAGTCTCCTAGAAGAAAATATTTTCAAAGACAATAAACCTAAGCTCTTAGATTTAAAAGTAATAACCGAAAATGCATATTGAAGAAACAAAAGGAGTAGGGTTTGTGCTCTCCAAGAAACTTTTTCTCCTCCCCTGGTGACTGCTGTAACAGAGCACTAGGAGGCTAGGATCACAGACTAGGCTAGTCATTTGAAATTTTATTCATTTCTCTCCCATGATATGCCTTGAAGGAAAACAAAAACAATGTGAATAAAGATCAGAAATAATTCATGGGTAGTTTGGTCCTCAAGTGTGTGTGTACTTGTTAACTTTCGAAGCTCATTCGTGAATTTTCAAAAATGCATACTTTAAAATATAAACCATTTCTCTATATAATTTGTTATTCTAATTATAAGAAGTAAGTTAGTGAATGATTTTCGTTTTTCCCCTATGAATCCTATAGCTAACGGTTTATAGCTTTATTGACTCGTAAAGTGAACATACACGCAAGCACTTAGCTATAATCAGAAGAAACAGGGATGTCATATTTCCTGTGTAACACCATTCAATTTCCTCTCTGAGTGCTAGACCTTTGAAGTGTTTCAATCTACTCAGGACACAACATTTATCCTATGGCTACATGAGATACAAGATTTTGAACTTTGTATAAGAACAAATAGAATATCATTGTACAGTCAGTTAAAGAAGAAAAATTGCCCATAGCTTTGATTCATAACATACATGTGTATAGTCTGAATAATAATGATACCAGGAAAATATTACAAACTTGTATGTTAGATAACATATGTATTTCAAAAGTAGAAACAAAAAGAAAGCAACATGTGAATTGGCACAGCCTTGACTAGAAAAATTAATGCTTAAGAACTTCAGTTTATAAGCTGCTGAGCTCAATGTCTGTGCCACTGCCCAGTCCCTTGGCTTCAATTCTGTGTCTGACTTCCTTATGCAAATTAAAAAGTGTTAGGAGTGATTTCCTCTAAACATTTTGATCATCAGGGAAATAAAGACTCATTTGTTGGTGATCTTCCTAATGGAGAAGGTAATCTAAGAGAGAGACAGAGGGAGGAAGAGATGGAAGGAAGAAAATAAAGAAATCCTTCTTTAGATGCTAACCAAATAATCAGAAGTTTACTTAGTTTTCATATTCTGTTTAAAAATATTGATCCTAAGCATATCCTAAAATAAAAGAAGTGTTCAAAAATAATAGAAAGGCAGAATCAAGTACTGAAGTGGGAGAGTACAAAAGGAATGAAGAAAAATAGCCAAGAGAAAATCAAAGTTGATGTATGCTCCTGTAATAGAGATGAAAATTAGCTCTGAGATTCCAGTGACCAAAATGAAAAATAGAAGCACAATGGATTCTGAAAAGCATCGAAAGAAATGAAAATGCTCCTGTCTCTGAATAGTTAGAGGCGTTCATCACCTGGGCTTGAAGCTAGAAATCCTTTGAACAACTTAACAGCGAAGCATTGCTAACATGAGATTTCTACTGACATTTCTTAGATCTTCTCTGGATTCATCGTATTAAATTTATTAAAATCCAGAGTTGGTATTCAAATGTATGTTGTTACAATTAAACATCCACAGCAGTGTTCCCAAATATTTCAGTTCCTCGTTGCCAGCAATCCCAGTCCCCAATTCCCTACTCCATTAGTGAGAGTATTCCAATTATTCATTAACATAATGATTGCCGTATAAACATGATTCACACGCAGTGGGAATAATCCTCACAATTTACAATAATCCAGAATCTTAAATCGGGGCAAGGTGCACATAGCCATCTACACCCTTCCTTTCCCCTGTTGTTCATCACAAGCTCCTGAATGGTTTTTAAAACAGACTCCAAGTTCAGCTATCAAGAATGTTAACTTAGTAATCCTGTATTTATCCTCAGCTGTCTACTGTATTGTTGCTACTTCTAAAGGGCTTCTCCAGCACAGTCACTCAGAGACCACTGGGATCTGATGAGCTCTTCTGGCTGGCACCAGGGTCCTTTCTAAGCATCCTGCCATCATTTGTCTACCATTGTGTTAAGAGACACCTTGAGTTCATGCAAAAGGATTCTGTTACAAGAAAAATTTCACTTTCAAATCATTTTCTCTTATAACCATAATGACTTTTGAAGTGTTTTGTTTCTTTTCTGATTAAACTGCAGTTGGTAAAGGTTGTAAACTCTATAAAAACTCGCTGTTCCTGTAGTCTGTGTATGAAATATTTAGCAATCTTTCAAAATCATGTGAATGCAAAAAGAATTATATTATCTGCTGACATAATTCTCTACATAATTCTTTTCTTAGAGAAACTGTGCCATGTAAGCTACTCGCCCTTAAAAGATATGCATATGAAAAGTTGAAATATAGTTCAGCAAAGCTCATAAACCCTTTATCTGTACTTATAATCTAAAAACAAAATTTCAACATTATTCAGGCAGTAATACATTCATACTATCAACTTCTTTCTTGAAGGTAAAGCTTCCTGCTCTCCCAATTTTTAGAAATCATTTGGAATTATTTACTTACAGTAGTTACTGCTATTTTTGACACGTCCCCAAAAGAGTCTTTCTTTGGAAACTCCTGTTGTTTCTCTACTGAGAGCACAATGCTCAGAGTGTGGCCCAAATATAGGCTGCTTAATATGAATAATAAATAGCTGGAATAAGCTACACATTTTAAACCAAGAGAAGTACAAAGAAATAGCATTGTAACATTGAATATATTCTCCTAAGGAAAATTCATGACAAGTGTATGTGTCTCATGTGACAAACACGGCTACATGAGATGACATAAAGATAAACTTACAGTAAAATGAAGGATTTAATTAGATCTGTCCTATTTCTCAAGGGGACAGAGTCAAATGAAAGAACAATTACTTTGCAAATGCACAGTGAAAGGACCAGTTGACTATGAAACTGTTTCTCTTCAGTCTTTATATTTTAAAATGTAAGTTGGGTTTTCGATGTAAGTGATCGATGAGACAAATAGTAAAAGATTAGATGAAATAAGGCCTCTCATTCGGTTATGTCACAGCACATGTTGCCTAAGGCAGGGAATTTTCTTCAACACCAATTGATATTGAGAGAATCTGTTATCAGTGCAATGTTCAGAGGTTAAAAAAGTTGCTTCATCGTAGGGGACTCTGGAGCTAGGAAGCAGTCTCGGCAGCGAGTCATCATTCAGCTGCCAGCCAATGGGGGCAGAGAATGCTCAGACCCACTATATGAAGAGAAGGCCTGTGAGGCCCCTCCCACATGTCACAGCTACAGGTAAGGGTCAGAAAGGAGGTAGGTGGAGCACTTGGTAATTCCTGACCACATCTTTCAGACTGGTGCTCCTTTCACCCACTCAGTAGGATGCTCGCTGCTGGAGCCACCATTCTGCATCTGTATTTCAGAGAACTTCCCTACTTTTTAGTACCTCTCATGAAGCAAATATATTTGTCAGTTTCCCAACTTTGGAGGTAGCGCTAGTAGGTGGGGAGACTGTCTTATGCTGATATGAACTGTAAAAGAATGCAGAAAGGATTTAAGAA
The DNA here is from genome assembly GCA_021653895.1 of Mastomys natalensis. Lineage (NCBI taxonomy): Eukaryota > Metazoa > Chordata > Mammalia > Rodentia > Muridae > Mastomys > Mastomys natalensis. The sequence continues at coordinate 65,880 of JAJTUV010001328.1, read as the reverse complement.
CGACAAGATACGTGTTCTTTTTTTGTTTTTTATTTATATATTTATTTATTTGTACACTCCAGATTTTATTCCTCCCTCCAGTCCACCCTCCAACTGTTCCATATATCATACCTCTTCCCCAACCCCTGTCTCCACGAGGATGTCCCCACCCCCTACCCACCACCCAACTAGACCTCTAAACTCCCTGGAGCCTCCAGTCTCTTGACTGAACCCACGTGTTCTTTAAGGAGCAATTCTTTGTCCGATGGGAATAATCTGGAAAGTCTTCCTTGTCTCCAAAGAGTATCTGCTTCTCCTATGTTGTGAGCATTGTGACTCAGGAAGTGACATTGTTCCTCTACAATGCTACTGAAATGTTTATTTTCCATTTGTCTATTTTCACTTCCTGGAAATTTGAAGTCACCGAGGCTACACATAATCTCAAAAATACATTACAGAAATATGGCCTCCTTGGTATTATGACTAAAAATTTCCTCACTGAACCTTTCTGAAGTACGTGATTGCAGTTCTTACAACCAATGAGAATGCCATATACTATGACATTAATTAATGAAATGTGTAATCACAACATATCGATTTAAGTGGAGATTGGAGTAAATTTGCCTTCTTAGTGCATGTGTCATTAATTCGGGGATGACAGATTTTGTTACTATGTGTCTATATTATAAACATTATTGACTATTGTTCAACGCATTGATTTTTAGAATTTGTTTTGTTATGGGATATTGTGACTTACTCTTATCCTTGCAGTAATCATCCAAAGGGCAATATACAGAGGACTCCTGGCAGGCCTGGAGTTTACTTAGTGGAATGCAGCACTGCTGGTGTCAGATGAGGCATCTCTTGGTAGTATGAATAAGAATTCCAAATGCCCTCTGTCACTGTGAAATCTGTTTCAACAGAACTTACCAATGATATAGCTTTTAGTGCCATAGAAAGAATTTTGTATTATGTTGTCTTTATAAGGGCTTAGTGAGTAGCTAAATTCAACTCAGGTAAAACAGACTGTGGCTGAATAGCCTGCTTTTTGTTAATACTACATCATGTCTGTGACTTACCTGCCATCACTGCTTCCTCTCACTGAGATTTTATCTTTCTCCTGTAGATGGAAGACACACAAATGGCGCAGGTGCCAGTTAGTTCCTTGGAGCATTCAACAGGATGTCCCTGGAGCTCAGGAAGGGTGCGGGCCTGGACAGCAGGCAAGAGGTAGGAGATAGCACTGTAGTATTGACTTGCTTTGCACTTCTCCAATATTCTGTCGTTTATCTCCACCACTGCCTTGTTACACTTTATATTGCTATCAGGCTTGGACAGAGCACAGCAGATAGAAACAGCTTTGACCTATTTTACCTAACACCAGAAACCAGAAACTTGGCTCTTGAAATTTTGTTCTTTGGCAATAACACATAATTCTCTAATTCTTCACTAATTAATAGGTGGAAGAAAATCAGAAGCATGGTTTGTTTATTATATGGATTATAATATAACTAAGTCTTTTGTGTGTTTATAAATCATGATGGTTCATAGCACTTTACTGGACACCTTAACAATTACTATGATTCTGATTCATAATCCGTGTTTATATACATCACATTTGGGTGTGCATACAATGTGTACCTGGATAGCTTTCTTGAAATTCTCAATGGTGACATTTCTAATAATGCAAAGGCTATCCAAGGCCCTGATCATAATTGACACTAGATTTTAAGTTGAATATTTACTTACTCAAAGCTTGCAGTATGTGAAGTGAGGACTGTTCACACTGCTAAAAATCATGGAATCCTGCAGAAGTGTGTGGTGGAGGCTATCACATTTCATATCTCAAGCTTTGGAGAATAGTGTTTATACTCATGTATGAAATACACTTGGAATTTAGGTATTTTATTATTATTGATCATAGAAACTGTCAGTAGCTAATATGTATACTGGAAATATAGCTTAATATGTAATAGAACATGCTTTGACCTTTCTTTAACCTATAAAAATGTATTTTGGTCTCTTGTTTGTATTTACTTTCTTAATGATTCAAGAGTTTGTTTAGGCTGGGCAGTGGTGGCGCACGCCTTTAATCCCAGCACTTGGGAGGCAGAGGCAGGCAGGTCTGAGTTCGAGGCCAGCCTGGTCTACAGAGTGAGTTCCAGGACAGTCAGGGCTACACAGAGAAACCCTGTCTCAAAAAAAAAAAAAAAAAAAAAAAAAAAAAAAAACAACAAAAACAACAACAAAAAAAAGAGTTTGTGTAGGCTTGACATTGAGTTCTAGTTTTTACAGTTAAAAGTAAAAAAAAAAAAAATTTAATCCTGAGAAAAACTCTTTTTGAAAATAATCTATTTTTAGATTGTTCTTAAAAGAAGTCTTCCTTTGAAATACTAATTGTGTTTCAATTATGTGCATGGTGATATTTATGACTCCATTTTACTTGTATAACTTTCACTGGGAATCTTCTGTTGTGGGAAGTGTCTGTGATTTCCCAGGAGCTGATGTCTTAGGCAGTGAACTGGACAAGATGACAACCTTGTACTAATAGTGAAAATACCGATTTATTAAAAGTTAAAATAAAAGCATTGAATTCCCACCAGAGGATAAGAACAGATTCTAGCAAGCATGCAGTTTAAAAGCTCTAGGTTTAGAGATCAGGAACATTTATTTACCAAAGGGCAGAGGGTTCTGCTGTGTAGTTTGTGTGTGTGTGTGTGTGTGTGTGTGTGTGTGTGTGTGTGTGTGTGTGTGTAATCGAAGTAATACCCTTTCTTGGTTTGTGGGTCTGGAGCTACTCAGTCACATAAGTCTGACCCTATCTGTCTATCTTGTGTCCATCATAAACCTTAGATAAATGACTCTGGCTGAAACTATTATAGAGCTGAGTGTTGCTTTTCCCATTGCAAATCTTTCTTCAAGAAATTGAGTAATACAAAGCCTTATCAGTCACTGACAACTCCTTCTTTGGACCAAGTGTGAATTCATGTACATTTCTAAGTCCAAATGGAGTTGAAAATGGTACAGGGCATGGGTGGGTTTGGAAGTAAGGATATAAAATCTTCAGTTCCAATCCTTTTACAAACACAAGTTGGGATTTCCTCTTCTAGTCCCCTTGTAGGTGGAAAAGAAAAAGTCTCCTTCGAATGTAGGATTCTTTCAATTTTAATATACAAACACTCACAAACAGTACACAGCAATCAATGGTCACAATATGAATGTATATTTTATAGACTACCATTAGAGAAAATGTTGGGTATGGTTGTGCTGCCTAGAGATACGTGAACTTGACAAAGTTAGAGTCATCAAGAGGAGGAGCCTCAGCTGAGAAAAGGCCTCGATAGAGGCCTGTGGAACATTTTCTTAATTACTGATTGACATGGGAGGGCCCAGCCTACTGTGTGTGGTGCTATCCTGTACTGGTGGTTAGTCATGGGTTCTATAAGAAAGCAGGATAAGCAAGCTTTGAAAATCAAGTCAGGAAGTAGCATTCCTTCATGACCTCTGCACCAGCCCTACCCTGCTTTAGTTCCTGTTCTGACTTCCTTCAAGGATGAAATGATATGAAATCACAACCCAAATAAAGCTTTTCCTCCCCAAGTTGCTTTTGGACATGATGTTTCATTACAGCAATAGTAGTCCAAAGAGGCACACATGTGAAGTGCCTTCATAATTCAAAACTCCGCTATTAACGGCTGCATGACCTTGAGTGATTCACTTCCTCCATTTGAGACTGAAAACACAAAAGCCTTGCAGCACTGGGCTCACATTATCCTCATGGAAAGGTAATTCCGTCTTCTTCCTGGCAGTCAGTGACCCCTGTGACTGTGCACAGAATGTCACAGGGACACAGAAGCAACAATATGAACACATTGCTGTTTCTGCACATACACTGTACAGAAACTTAATTTTTACGATGACTATTGACTTTTTTCATGTCCCAATTTGACAGTCACTGTTCTATTCTGGTCCTGTTAAGTACTTACTTCTTAATGGTTTTCCCTCTTACCCTCTTCCTCTGCAAACCAGTTGTCTTTGGCTTCCTCAGTGCCACTTTCTCCTGACTTTTTGAGTGTTCAATTTCAGGCTTCCTGTTTGGTGCCTCTCTCTCCCAGTCTTTAAACAATGCTTTCTAAATTTGGCATAGTCTGACACTTCTGTCTCTCTGACTCTGTCTCTTGGTCTCTGTGTGTATGTGTGTGTGTGTGTGTGTGTGTGTGTGTGTGTGTGTGTGTAGACAGAGAGAGAGAGAGAGAGAGAGAGAGAGAGAGAGAGAGAGAGAGAGACAAAGTTGCATTATAACAACTGGTTTCTGTGCAACTAACTTTAGGATAACAACTTCAACGCAAAAACACTTCTGGCCTTCATTATTCCAGCCTGTGGAGATTTCTTTTTCTTGCAGCTTGTGTTCCTATGGGCATGAAATGGAGAGAAGTATCTTTTTTTGTTCATGGAAAGAAAGAAATGTTTTCTTACATTGATATTCTATTCAGGATTGATTCCAGAACTGTGCATGATTAGCTTGTCAGTGTCTCACCGTCTTTATCTTTGATACTACGTGGTCACAGGCAAAATCAAAATAAATAAATAAAGTTCTTTCCTTTAGTAGGTGAAGTAATGTTGTATAAATTCAGCCAGCAAAGTCAGTAGAATGGGCACCTTTGTGTTGTTTAGTACATCAGACTTTCTAATCCAGCTACTCATTCATTTGTGACTGTATTGAGAAGGCTGTGCACCATGGGTGTTTGGTGGTACTGAGGCCAAGGAACTTGTATGTCTTAGGGAATGAGATCATTTAACCCCACCCAACAAACTGGAGTTTGAAAGCAATTGATTGCAAATTTGATCATTAGAAACTGACGAGGTAAGGAAGGCTTAAAGGATGGGCTTATTCTTGACTTGTCCCCTTTTACTAGCATAAGCAGACAGGAGAGAAGAATGCACAATGTGATCCATTCTATAAGCTAAGTATGAGATAAGAAATGTATTTGATAAGCTCATAGAAATGTGGGTAGGTTGAGGCCTCAGAGATGTGAGCTGGAGCTAGGGTGATTTTGTGAAGACGTATAAATGTCAGGGTCAGTGTTTGAGACCTGTTCAGTATGTGAAAAGAACAAGGCCCCAGGAAAGCAGTGCTTTATCTGTCAGCGTGTGCAGAATAAATTAGAATGATAAGACACTTGGGCCCAGCTTCTGGCTAAGATACTGTTGGAACAATAAAAGGTGGAAGAAACAGAGACTCAGATGAGAAATCGGTGTGAAAATGGACAGAAATAAATAGATATTGGCCTTACAATAGTGAAGATATTTGTAGGACTTCATGGCAGAGACTAGAATGGATAGTGGAAATATAAGTTAAAATTGAACTGTGGGCTCTTTAAGCCTGTATTTTCAGCTTCGTAATAGTTCCATTGGTGAAAATAATTAACTCTGAAAGAAGAGCTAATTTGAGAAGTTGTAGTTTGTATAATTTGCGTAGTATAGTTGCCAAACACAAGGAGCCTAATCTGAGGTTGAAACAGATATGTAACTATAAAGGTAGCATAGAATGGTAGGTAATTATTTGATCAACATTTCATGAAGTGATTTGCTCTAGAATAGGTAATATCAGATCTCCAAGATATGCTATGTATTTATATAAAAAGAGGGTAATAATATTTTTCATTAGTATACTTCTTTTTTCTCTAGCCTACTTACATTCTAAAGCTTTTTAGTTATTTATTTTAATGTAAAGCAGTTAGATTACAATTAATATTTCTAAAATTTACTAACATTAAAATTTCCTTCTTGCCGGGCGGTGGTGGCGCACGCCTTTGATCCCAGCACTTGGGAAGCAGAGGCAGGCGGATTTCTGAGTTCGAGGCCAGCCTGGTCTACAGAGTGAGTTCCAGGACAGCCAGGGCTATACAGAGAAACGCTGTCTTAAAAAAAAAAAAAGTTTCCTTCTTTGCATCAGAAATATCATTATATGAATTAAGATATAGCTGCTGCCCTTGAATACTATACTAGGACTCTAAAAATAGATATATTTATTGTGTGGCCTTAATTAAATGATTTGCCTATACCAAAGAATAATAAATTATAGTTTGTCAACCAAGTCCAGTCCATAGCCTATTTCTTGTAGTTAACATTGTATTGGAACACAGCCATACCTATTTCTTTTTTTATAGGATATTTTCTTTATTTACATTTCATATGTTATCCCCTTTCCTGATTTCCCCTCTGGAAAACCCCTATCCCATCCTCCCTCCCCCTTCCTCTATGAGCGTGTTCCCCCACCCACCAACCTACTCCCACCTCTCCACCCTGCCATTCCCCTACACTGGGGCATCAAGTCTTCACAGGACCAAGGGCCTCTCCTCCCATTGATGCCCGACAAGGCCATCCTCTGCTACATATGTGACTGGAGTCATAGGTGCCTCCATGTATTCTCTTGGTTGGTGATTTAGTCCCTGAGAGCTCTGGGGGATCTGGATGGTTGATATTGCTGTTCGTCCTATGGGGTTGCAAACCCCTTCAGCTCCTTCAGCCCTTTCCCAAACTCCTCCATTGGGGACCACACTGGGGACCCCATTCTCAGTCCAATGGTTGGCTGCGAGCATCCACTTCTGTATTTGTCAGGCTCTGGCAGAGCCTCTCAGGAGACAGCTATATCAGGCTCCTGTCAGCAAGCACTTCTTGGCATTTGCAATAGTGTCTGGGTTTGCTGACTGTATATGGGACGGATCCCCAGGTGGGGCAGTCTCTGGATGGCCTTTCCTTCAATTTGCCATACCTATTTCTTTATCTATTTCCTGTGGCTGCTTTCAAGATACATAACAAAGTTGAGTAGCTACAAGAGACAATGTGTCTCAGAAAGAAAATATTATTTACTATCTCCGCTTTACAGAAACAAATTACTAGCCCCAATCTAACCTCAGAAGTAAATAATCACTGCTATAGTCACAATTCCTACTAGCACTGCAATCAATAACATCAGATAGTCCTATCGTGTTCTCAGCTCAAGTTTCCAAATTAAGGTCGTCAATGAAGAAACCCATTTAAAGCTCTGAGAGAGAGTTCTAAAATCCATGATAGCAGTAAAAGTTCCCACTTAAGAATGAAATCACAGCATTATTTAGAAAATATCAGAATGCAATACTGACTCACCTAACTCTAGTTAAAAAAAAAAAAAAAAAAAAAAAAAAAAAAAACTTCCTAAAGAAAAAGAATAGGTAAAGATGAAACCTGTGAATAGAGATAGTGTGGAAGACAAAAGGAAATAGCTACTCTGGGTCTTTGCAATTTCTTTCTCTAATGAAAAATCGTATCACAACTAGATGTTAATTTCTGGTTTACTTACGATGTGTTGCATGGAGAGGAATGAAAGGGTTCGTTTTGCATAATAAATATGCAGCTCTCAGCACAGCTCCTGCAAGGTCTCGTTACGGTTTAGTTCTTCTCAGAAGACTCAAGCTTCCGCATCATTAGGAAAGTATAACACTAATTTCTCTTCTATATTCCATAGCAGCTAGAGACAGAAACCTTCTTTAAACAAGATATGTACTCCTCTAAAAGTCTTATAAGACTTTCATAAAATAAATACATAATCACTAGTGTGCTGTGGTTACTATAACAATATGCTTCAAGGTCAAAGTGCTAAGTAATTCAGTTTTTGGTGAAGGCTGGGTTTTTTTTGTTGTTGTTTTGTTTTGTTTTTTTCTGGCATCACAGCAGTTCATTGTAACTTGGGTGGGAGATAGATAGATGGATGGATAGATGGATGGATGGATAGATAGATAGACATGAACATAGAGGGAAAGCTCTCAACGTGTCATTTTGTAAGAGCATCAATCTCATCATAAGAAACTACTCTCTTATGAACAGATCTTACTCAGATCCAAAGTCTCCATCTCATGACTCCCTTACATTGGGATTAGAGCCTCAACCTATAAATTTTAGATAAATATAACTCAGTCCCTATCATCAATGTCTTAAACTTCCTATTCTGATTCACAGATCTATAAGTCCATTATATTAAACTTTCTCAAAAAGTTGTATAAACAGAGTAACACCAGTCCCTAAGACCAATGCACATTTCCTGAATAGTATTCAATATAATTAATGATTTCATTAAAAAGTATTTTAAATATATGCTACACAATTGAAAGAATAAAAATATATACATAATTCCATATAGTAAGAAATATTGTAGCCGGTTAGTGGTAATGCACGTCTTTAATCCCAGCACTTGGGAGGCAGAAGCAGGTGGATTTCTGAGTTCAAGGCCAGCCTGGTCTACAGAGTGAGTTTCAGGACAGCCAGGGCTACACAGAGAAACCCTGTCTCAAAAAAAAAAGAAAAAGAAAAAGAAAAAGAAAAAGAAAAAGAAAAAGAAAAAGAAAAAGAAAAAAGAAAAAGAAAAAAGAAAAAGAAGAAAGAAAGAAAGAAAGAAAGAAAGAAAGAAAGAAAGAAAGAGTGTAAAGCATACATGATTTGAGTTTCAAGGCAAATCAGTAATACATAGATTATTACTGTGTAAGCACAATGACCACAGGAAAATGGAAGAAAAATATCAGCAGTGACCATTGCTGTACACCCAATGAGAAAAGAAATTTCATTTAAACACAGAAGAGCATGATGTAAAAATCTATACACTTAAGAGCTTGTATTGGCTGCTTTGTTTGGGGCTTCTCTCCCTGTGTTTGAGGCAGGTAGACATCACTCAGGGACTGGAATAGCAGGAGAAAAAGAAAGGTTTTCTTTTCAATTAAAAAAAAAGAAGTAAACATAGTGAAATATCTAATGGCTTAAGAACAAAAGGACAGAGAAATAAAAAAATATTTTTTTAGAAAATATTAACAGAATTTGTGATTTTAAAAGCTTGCTTCACATTGCTCACTTAAGAGAGAATTGAATGTAAACATGTCACTGAACTGAAGCCTCCACTGTTTATTGTCTCTGTTTACATTTCTACTTTTCAGACAATAATTAGAAGACCAAGTCATTCCTTTACCAGATGAATATATTATTGAATCTTAACCATATTTAAGGATAAAGTTAGTACTGGATTTGCATTAGAAATAAAATATTTGGCTTATAACAATAATTTGGGGCAGCCCAAACCCAAGTCTAGATCTCATGCCTTCTCCTTCTGACTGTTTGAGAATCACAATTTTTCAGATTTCTCCAGCAAGTAATTACCAATTCCTGGGCTCCATTATCCCTTAGCTAGCAAGTAGTTAGTATTAATCCAGGCACAAAGGGCTTGGTCTTCTAGTTCTTCAAGTTCTCTTCTAGCCACCAGGGCAGTTGTGATAGCCAGGACTAGAGAATGATTAGGTGAGAAAACCCTCTTAAGTGAGAAAAAACAGAAAGGCTGACTGTCTGCCTCCAAACTAGACTATCAAGGCCCAATAGATAATAATTAGTGAGTGGAAAAACAAAGATATTGGATACTAGAAAAGAGTAAATTCCCAAGGCAGACTGGAGCCATTACTTCAAAGCCATCAGAGAGTGTAATTCTTGTAAATTAAAAAGATTGTAGGAAACCAGGAAATCTGAGAGGCATTTAAGGTTGCTATTCTTTACAGTTGGATAATCTCAGTGGAGTAATGACATACCTGGAGCCAGAGGTGGCACAGACCAGGGTCTAGGATCAGCACCAGGCTCAGGATCCATAGTCTAGACATAAAAAGAAAGTAGAAGTCTTAGCCCACTTTCCACCTGCAGCTGAGAGAACTTTATGATGGCCTGAACCACAGCAATTCTATACAAATGTCTAAAAGTTGACCCCTATAGGGTCATGGATGACAGTACAGTGTCTAAGTGAGTGCAGCCTCAGATCAGAAGGACTAAGACAGAAGAAGCAGGGTGCACTCTTGAGATAGGAAGCCAGCAAAAGTTCAAAGGTCAATGCACATAAAAAATACTAGTAATGGCATATTTCATATGATTTCCTTATTTTTTTTCTCAACAATTGTTCTAAAGAAAAATAGCAACTTCTGCTACTTAGTATGAACGTGTTATTCTGAGCCTTATCATTTGTTACACATTAATGAAAAAGTATGATACAAAGTCATAAATATTAAATGTAAAGCTTTCATATAAATTATTTCTAAGTTATTTTAGTTGAATCTCCATGTTGGTCTCTGTGCTATCTCTTGTCAAGGATACTCTTTCTGTAATCAAAATTAAATCTAAATATATTTGTGGACTGTGATATAGAAATATTTAGCTTCACAATATGATGCTTTTATGAAAAATGCATGAATTCTGTCATGGTACTCTGGTATTATCCTTTGCCTATGACTCTGGTCCATTTTATTGGTTTTTAAAGGCATTATTAAAGTTCAGATCAGACCAAATACTTGAGTCCATTTATTTTAGCAATACATACTATTCTATCCATTTACAGACAGAATCCAATTAAAATAAGAAAATATAAGCAGAAAATAACTAAACACAAAAGGAACCTTATGTGTATGTTTTTAAAACTTTCTTCGGGTTGATGAATTTATTAACTGCTTTCTAAATTTTGTACTTTTCACTTTTATAACTGTCAATCAAAGATTCTAGGATTATTTTTGTTTTCAAATTCTTTCTTCTGATTTTCTATGAATCTCAGCATACTAGTTTGCTTAGATATTCTGATTCTGTCTTACGTCCCTCCATTACCCTTGCAATCAACTGTTTGTCAGCATTTACTATTTTTCTAATAGCAGCTCATAAAACACAGGTGGCACCATCCCATGTCCATGGTTGCTCTTGGATGCTCCACGTGTGGCCATGCAATTTGGTAAATCTTCAAACATCTCCATTCCAGTCTAGCTGACCTTTGTCTGAGCTACTCTTCCAGTTGATTTTTTTTCCTAGTAAGAGGTATGCATATGTCACACATATTATGAGCACCAATGACATGAGGATCATTGGAAACTATTAAAGAGAAGTTTTAAGAAGTGTATTTCTTTCCATTCTGCATAGTTTGTGTTCACAAGTTGTAATTAGGACATGTAATTTAGCAACTGTGTCAGTGAAAATCTCTTTGCTACAAAGAAAGGCCAGGATCATTATATCTACCTAGGAAACAACTTGGGTGTTCTTGCATTATTTATAAGCTAGATCTAAGAACAATTAGGTCTCTTGGTAACAAGCTTCCTACTCATGCTAAGCTTTTTCCTTTTCCTTTTAACATGATCTCATTTTCGCTATTGCCATTTGCTCATAAAACTACAGGAAGATAACTCATCTAATCAACTTACCAGCTGAGCATGTTCTGTCTTGAGTGTCACCAGACACAATGGATGAGCTAGGATACCTCATGTTCATATCACTCGATTTAATAAATAAGGTCTCAAAGCCCCTTGAACTCTTTGTTACACATAATTCAAAGCTTTCACTACACCAAGATATTGATTCTGCTTGCTATAATGAACTGTGCATATGTTTTAGGTTTAGCAATATATTTCTGTCTGATTCGTGTGACGGAATGACAGGATGACCATACACACTACAGAGTAATCCACAGCTCACTTGAAATGCCCACTTTCTGCAACCTGAATAAGAGGGGAGTTTCTACCTTTGCAAAATAAACCATAAAGATGAGTAGGGACATTTTGTGTTGTTAGATTTACTGGCTCTAAGGTCTGTTATTAGCTTTATACCAATACTCATACCCACATGTATCTATCTTCATTGTCAACAATACTAGGTGTGCTTCCTTGAACCTTAAACATTGTTATATTTAAAACACAGCTCATGAGGCTGACGGTTCATCTGATAAAAGCATAGGCTGGATTGGGGGTTTTATTGATGTATTGTTGTTTGGGGGTTTTATGTTTGTTTAAATTTTGGAGATGCTTTAAAAATACACACACAAAAAAATGAGAAGACTGACATGAGTATTCACAGTGTCCCTATCATCTATTCAGTATTAAAGCTTTTTGACATGTTGCCATCTTGGTCATCTGTCACTCCCTTCATAGTGCGAAGAATTTTCCTGGAGCATTTTAGAGCAATCCCTAGAGAATATATTTATTTCCCATAGACACTCCATTCTTTTCTAACATGAATATGAGACTATCATACCAAACACAATTAATCATAATTTAATGATGCCCAATTTCTGCCTATTATAGCAAAATATCTACATTCACAGGCTGGGGAGGTGTCTCAGTACCTAAGTCACTTCCACACATGCATAGGACCTGAATATTAATACATTGAGAGGGGAAGCAGAAACAGGAGAATCTGGGGAGGCTTATAGGCCAATTAGGCAGATACACACATCTATAAAAAAAATAATAAGCTGACTGGGCTTGAAGCAAAATGAACTGTAAGGACCAACCTGAGGGTGTTTTCCGATCTCTAAACATGAACAGTGACATTACATGCCTGCATTTACAGACACAAACATTCTCACAGGTACACACACACACACACACGTCATATACACACAAAAATATCTACACACCGTTTTTTCAAATCATTCCCCCTAAGATCTACAAATTGTCAATGGTTAGTATATATTTGTGAATTATTTTGACCTAATCCTTCTTTGAGCTGTTTTCCTTAGAGCGTTTATTTGCTGAAGAAGCTGAATTTCTTACTCACCTATATAAAATTTCCTGAGTCTTAATGGACTAAACTTGCCTAAGGGTATTATCCTTAGTCCACAGTTAATCGTACTTGTGTCTCTCATGCTTTTAGCCAGCTAGAACCATTTTATCCTTTAACACATAAAACTTGCTGTGATATCTAATCTTTATATTTCATAATGAAATAAGGGTATATTGTTATACTGTTAACTGTGCTATTTCCATTTGACAGTTGCAAATCTCACAAAGAAGCATTCTTGATCCACCCTTTATAGGATAGCGTCATTTTGATCTGTGTTTTAATAAGGCCCCTACACAAAGAAGAGCTTGCATAGTCATTATAAAGGAGGATAGATGCAAATACAGTTACTAAAGCTTGAGCATGTGTACCTTTCTGTAATGCCAGGAAACCATGCTTGGTACGATCCATTTACACTAAAATTAAAAACTACATTTTCAGTGGCTCACAGATGACTTTTAAAGTTTAGAAAGCTGAGAGACCAGATGGCTCCCTTTCCAAACATTTATATTTTCCTCACCCGTTAGCAGGAAGTTCATTCTAGATTGCATTTCTATGTTTGAATTGTTGTGTTTCCTCTAACTTAGAATACAAACAAGCTACGATGTATGATAAATTTTCAATATATTGTACAAACGGTGTTCTTGCTCTTGTTTGGATAACATTGTGTGATTCATTCCAAAAGTACTCTGTTGAAAATCTCAGATAAGGGGAGCGGGACACTGAGCAGATTTCTGAGAACAGATATGGAAATCTCACATACTTGTTTTCCATTTCAACTTACTGAAGCACAAACAAGATTTTGATATGCCATGTCTGAGTATGAGGAAAGAATATTTTGATTTTTGTAAATAGTGTATTTATCAGCCATGTTCATTTATTTCTAGAATTATATTTATTGGAAGTGAAGTCATTTTAATTTTCTTTCTTAAATCACAATGTAACGTTTGGAATGAAATAACATTTAAGACAGGGTAGGGGTGTGCGGGAAGAGGAGGAATGGGATGAGGAACTGTGGGAAGGTGGACTGGAAAAGGAATAACAGATTACATAAGGCAATTCTGAAATACAATGAGAAAGAAAGACACAGACAGACAGACAGACAGAGGCTGGGAGAACCTCATGGAGAACTCAAGGTTCTTTATTAACTTTTTCAAGGAACTTTAATCACTTTCTCATTATTATTATTATTATTATTATTATTATTATTATTATTTTTTATTTTTTACAGTCCCATTGTTACCCCCCTCCTGGTCTGCTCTTTCACAGTTCCTCATCCCATTTCTCTTCCCCCTGTCTCCAAGAGGATCCCCCCCACCAGGCCTCCCACTCCCTGGGGCCTCAAGTCTCTCAAGGACTAGACACATCTTCTCCCACTGAGGCCAGACAAAGCAGTCCTCTCAAAAGATTTATATTTGATTCTCCATTTCAGAGAGGCATATTAGATAAGTAGGCAAATTTTTTTTTCATTTCAAAGATCCTACAGATAATATTTTTAGTCCTTAATTTTAGTTACAAAGAGTATATCCATCTTCTGAGCTAAGAATTCTAATAAGGTCACACATCTTATGTTCCAAATTAGTCATTCTTGGAGGTTCTACATATCATAACTAGTAAAATGACTAATATTTTCATTTCTCGAGTCTTTCTTTTAAGTATGGAAATTTACTGAGTTTATGGAGGATAGGTTATTGGTCCTATGTGCAAAAGTAGAGAAGACTCTGAAACCCAATCAGAACATTTCACCTGTGGGGTACTACAGACGACTTTCCTTCAAAATAGATGGATGTTCACTTTTATCCATCCCCGTAAAAGTACCCATAATACTTTCTCAAGAGGACAATAACTCAAGTTTAGGGTTCAAACCCACATACCAGTGTTTTCCATAGCTTGATATAGTGCAAGGGTGACCATGGCTCAGAGAAGCTTCCATCTTACCCACTGGTCTCAGACAGCACACTTTTTTTTTTAATTTCTTTTTTCTCTTGGTTATTTTATTTATTTACATTTCAAATGTTATCCCACTTTCCAGTTTCCCCTCCTCAAACCCCCTATCCAATCCCTCTCCCCCCTGCTTCTATGAGGGAACTCTCCCACCCACTCATCCACTCCTGTCTCACGGCCTTAGCATTCCCTTATGCTGGGGCATCAAGTCTCCACAGGACCGAGGGCCTCCTCTCCCATTGATGACAGAAAAAGCAATCCTCTACTACAACAGCTGAAGCCATGGGTCCTTCCATGTGTACTCATTGGTTGGGGTTTAGTCCCTGGGAACTCTGGGGGCTCTGGTTGGTTGATATTGTTGTTCTTCCTATGGGGTTGCAAACCCCTTCAGCTCCTTCAGTCCTTCTTCTAACTCCTCCACTGTGGTCCTAGTGCTCAGTCAGATAGCTGACTGTGAGCATCTGCATCTGTATTTGTCAGGCTCTGGCAGAGCCTCTCAGGGGGCAGCCATACCATCAGCCGGAACTCTTATTCCTTGGACATCTAGCATCTTTGAAAAATGCTTATTCCTTGACCCTAGCCCAGAGGCCTCTTGAATGAATCCAATATTGAGGCTATGAGTGTCCTTCCAGGTGCTTCCACTACAGGAAATACTATATTACCTCCAAGAGCAGTAGCTGTCATCCAGCCTGCACATTGATATCATCAGGGCTGTGTAGGACCTTATCCTTAGCCAGTGAAATAACATTAGAGTTTAGTAAGAAAGCTATATTCCAAAAGCTAACCAGCTTATTCGACTTTGTATCCTGACACACCACTACTTTAGACTAGTAAACAAGGACCATGCCAGCCTCCCCAGATGTGATAAGAGTAGCCTTTGATTTTCACCTGGTTTTCACAACAACCCCTCATTTCAATGCTTATGGTGTACACACCCAGACCATACCCACAGATATAGCCCATTCCAATGATTATGACTTTACAACTCAATAACCTCTGTTCCTTTTGTACAATTGGGCTCTACCAAACTAGAGCATATGAATGAGATTCCAGTCAAAGTATAGGAGTCTTGGAACTGCTCTTGTAGCACAAAATGAGCTTCCATGGATTGATTCCACACTGTGCTCTCCTCTCAGGGAGCGTTTTCCCTTTCTCCAATTGTCAGCTACTTCCGGTTACATGCCCATTATATAATCTGCACTGTTCAGTTGGATTTCAGCTCACAGGTGCAGAGGATATTGCTATTGTGTACTCTAATCTGGGGACCCCTGAATCCCAGCTATAATTCAGGTTAGCATGTCAGCCTCTTCCCTTAATTTTATGATGATAGAGTTCTGAGCAAACTGGTAAGCAGGAGCAGTTTCAGCCTCCACCACAAACTTGATAAGGCCATATAAATCAGTCTGAACAGGACTATTTAAGGTGGACCAAAGGTTAAATGTTTCATTGGCTTCCTTGTTAACCGAACAAATTATTTTTAGAACCTATGGAGTAAATGGCAGAGGGAGAGGGGAGACTATAAGCAACATATGATCTTGCCTTTAAGATCTGTGACTTAACAGGCAACATCATCTATCTGTGTTTTGTATATGATAAAACTCTTTCTTATTTTAAATAAACTACTGGAACAATATTGGAAGCAATCACTATGTGAATGAAAACAACATCAATAGAGTCCAGATGTAGTCATGAGAATTCTACTAGTGAAGTCCTAAATAAAGCTTGTTAAAAAGTTTCCAATCTTATTTTTTAAATCCAGAGTTGGTATTTCTCCAATGTGAAGAACTTAAAGTCAGAAATGATTGAGGGCTTTGATTGGCCTCCTATCAGCCACTGAAAAGACACACCAGTGCACTCTCATGTGGAAGACAACAGTGCTTTCTATGCCATTGTGGTTGTATGAGAAGTTGCAAAAACATGCTCTCCCACCGCCATTCACTAACCAATGGGCATCCACTGAGACCTCCTCCGTAGATAGAAAATGTAGATTGGTTTATGTCCTAAAACAACATTGGAACATCTTATTTGCTTCGAGCACTATGGAAAATATTCTATGTTCAACATAAATTACCATAATTTCTCTACTAAAATTAATTTCTTAATCTAACCCATATGTGAAATAAATTTAAATCATTCATAAAACCTAGTGAAATGTCACTAAGTATCTATGTAATCTATGTATATGTTTCTGTTCTAGTGTGTGTGTGTGTGTATGTGTGGTGTGTGTGTCTGTTTGTGTTTCTGTGCATCTGTGTGTGTATCTCTGTATCTATGGGTATGGTATGGGTATGTATATCTGTGTGTGTTGTGGTGTGTGTGTGTGTGTGTGTGTCTGTATCTGTGGGTGTTGTGTGAGTGTGTGTATCTGTGTATGTGAGAGAGTTTGTTGTATATGTTTATCTGTGTGTGTGTTTGTGTGTGTGTGTGTGTGTGTGTGTGGTGTATGTGTCTGGGTGTGTGTCTGTGCATCTGTGTGTATATCTCTGTATCTGTGGGTATGGTATGGGTATGTGCATCTGTGTGTGTGTGTCTCTGTGTCTGTGGGTGTTGTGTGAGTGTGTGTATCTGTGTATGTGAGAGAGTTTGTTGTATATATGTATCTGTGTGTGTGTGTGTTAGAATGCTTTCCTATGCCAAAGCAGCCAAAGAAGGCTATAAGTTATTTCAAGAAATATAAAGGTTGAGAGATGGCTCAGTGAGTAAAGTGGTTGCTGCACAAGCATACAAATCTTAGTTTGATTCCAGCACCCACATAAAAAGCATCGTGTATGAGAGGGTGACTATAATCCCAGTGCTAGGTGGGAAAGGCCAGAGGATGCTAATGACTTATAAGCTGGATAGTCTTGACAATGGTTGAGCCCCAGCTTCTGTGGGAGATCCTGTCTCAAACACTAAGCAGAAAGAGATAGAAGAAGGCACTCAGAGTCAGATCTGGCCTTCAAATGTGTACTCACAGTACACACACACACACACACGTGTCTGTTGTGACTTTAGAAGTACTCTAACCACAGTTCTATAGTAAACTGGGAATTAGAAGAGAATTTCTCACTCTGTGAAAATGCTATTAATTTTTAAATTATGGACTAATTAGACACATGCTTTTCTTTTAGCCATTACTTGTCGAAAGCAAGATGGAGGGCAAGCTAGTATCCAGGAGTGCCTCCAGTATGCAGGCCCTGTGCCAGCCCTGACCCAGGCTTGCCAGATCCCCTGCCAAGATGACTGTCAATTTACCAGCTGGTCCAAGTTTTCTTCATGCAACGGAGACTGCGGTGCAGTTAGGACCAGAAAGCGTGCTATTGTTGGTAAGAATAATTGGGATGTTAAATGTAATTCTTATCACAACAGAAAAATACAATAAAACTCAAACCAAGAGCAATCTGTGAGTATATTTGGAAGTCCTTATTGTTGCTACAGTTATACTGAATATTCAGTAGATTCAGGTGTGTATTTTAATGGAAGGTAACAGTGGTAGAAGCTATCACTTTAGAAGAAAGAAAAATCAGCTTATTCCCTATTCAACAAATACTAGAAGATTGTTCTCTAAACATGCACCTTTAGTGCCTTGTCCAGGAAGTTTGTAGTGTCTGGAGCAAAGAATAGAAGCTACCCCTTTGTCATCTCAGCCTGTTCTCACTACCACAGCCTCAGCTCATAGCTTATCTCCTACAATGAGAAATGCATTAATTAATTCTATGTATGAAACCTGCATTTAAGTGAAAAGTCACAATTGCTTTAAAAAGAAAAGAAAGCAGTGATCTGATCAACAGTTTAGAAGACAAGAGAATATACTAAAGCAGGATGCAATTGAACATACTGTCAGTGGAAGAAAACAAACAGAATACCAGTGATTATATATATTATTATAATTTATATACTATACTATATGATATATAATGTAATATAATAATTATATATAATTAATATTATAATGTAATTAAGGAATATATTATATGTGACAAAATTACAATTATATATCATGAATATTTCATATGATATTACTAGCATAATTAAATATATAATTTTAAAGTACATATGCAACTTATATATGAGGATTTTTTAGAATCTAATTTCTTTTGATTAAAAGTTTTCACAAGTTTTATTCTGATACACAAATCTTCTTTTTGAGTACTACTGCTATTGTCTGTATTTGTCATAAAGTATGTCAAAATGACTGCTGTTCAGAAATTTTGCAAGATTCAAAATAATATGCCAAAAAATTAACCTTCAATCTCCAATTCTGAATTATAATCCCGTGAAACTCTGCCAGCTACTTGCAGTCAGCAGAAAAGAATGTAATCCAGTGAAGTATGTATCTCTCTGCATCCTGCATTTTTGCATATATTAAAAGAAGAGGTTAGTGCAATTGCCACAAACTCCTGAGTCAGGGCAAACATGAGGATTTCAGCATTTCACTGAGTGTCAAAACCAACTGCAATTCTTTATGCAAAGCGCACTATTTTTAAATGAGAAAATAAGAAAAGTTTCACTGTGCAAGGCACAAAGCACCCAATATCAGCAAAAAATTTATTTAGAAAGCACTTAGAAATGAAAAGATATCACTTATTTATAGGCCACTACTGAATAGAATCAAAAGCAAAGAAAGGAATTGTAAGAATGTGGAAAATCTAAGGATGCTAGAAACTAATAACATATTTTCCAACATAATTGTCTCCCACAGGAAAAAGTAAAAAGAAGGAAAAATGTAAAAACTCCCATTTGTACCCTCTGATTGAGACCCAGTATTGTCCCTGTGACAAATATAACGCACAGCCTGTGGGGAACTGGTCAGACTGTATTTTACCAGAAGGGAAGGCTGAGGTGCTGTTGGGAATGAAGGTCCAAGGCGACAGCAAGGAATGTGGACAAGGATACCGTTACCAAGCGATGGCATGCTACGATCAAAATGGCAGACTTGTGGAAACATCCCGATGCAATAGCCATGGTAACTCAATATCATTGCAGTGTTTGTATTGCTCTTTGGTAATGTGGGTAAAATACACCTGTATCATAGAGGAAAGTTTGCAGGAGTGTTTTCTAGTTAGAATAATGTAGACCCCACAGTCCACCCTCTGTGTATAACAGGACATAAGACTCAAGAATTAGCAGATGAGTCCCAAATTGCTTAGAAGCAGCATTATGGGGCCTACATTCTCACATATGAAGGCAAGAATAGTTATAAAACATTTTCTTGGGACATATCAAGACTCCGTTCATTCAACAGACCCAACAATCTCCAACTGGTATGTGAACAGAAAGAGACTGGAAATATGTAAAATTCGAATACAAACAGCAGATTGAACTTTTAAATGAGGGAGATTTTAACAACCCAATTGGCAAACTTCAATATACCCAGAATGACATTAAAGTAGCAGAGAGGAAAGGAAAAACTCTCAAACATCTGTTCATAGTTCAATTGAGACTAAGGGGAAAAGGAAAAATTACTTCTAGGAAACTATGCCCACTTTTCTTTTGTAAACTAAACCACAGGGACAATAATTCAGTCGTCCAAACTGTGTATTTAGTGGCTACTTGGAGCCAGTGTATACAATGAATCCGTAAGTTTTGATCTGAATGTAGCAGTAGCAATATATCACTACCCTTTTTAAACTTTAATATATCTGTTTTTTAATGGAATGAAGTCATTTTACAGTGTGTTAGCTTGCACTCCAGATGGAATTTTTTTTTTAGAAAATGGATGTCCCACCTTGTTATAGAAGTGACCAAGAATTGAAAAATTAGATTGCTAAGAGCAAGTCCAGAGCAGTTACACTCCAACCTTGCTGAAATAACTTCTGCTATTGAAACAAGGCTAGTCCAGTTATAGTATATGGTCCAGAAGACAATTGAAGCTAATATAGTACCATTTCACATTTATAAATTCTCAAAGCATCATGTCAACATGTTTCTTCCTATCCCTTAAGCCTTTCCCAACCAAGGAAATTCTAGAAATCTTGCTCTTTATTTTAACATGGTCTCATAGTTCTTGTTTTTTCAACCCCCCAAAAAATCCTCAAAGCTGAAGCTATAGATACATTCCTCAGGTTAGTATGAGTCCATTGCTAAATGAAAGATTTCTGCATTTGGAATAGTTGCTGTTAAGAGAAGAAGGTTTAAATTCTAAGAATATCTGTAAAGGCAACACAATTGTATACTCAGAATGGAATAACAAAAGTGTTATCAATTAGATTCTAAAAATAGAGACACCTTTCCTACTTTGAGATGATAATATTACAATTTTGAATTGTTATTCAAAATGAAAGTGAAGACCATTAAAATTGAGTTTCTCTTAGAGTACAGTATTTGCTCACATTTAATTTGTTCTATATAGTGATTTACTGAGATAATAATTTGTTTTGAAAATTACCCTGAGTCAGAATGCCTTTTGTAGAGTTCTGCTTTTAATCTGGTCTACTAATTAAATGCATGAGAACTTTAGCAATCATATTTGGAACTGGAAAAGAAAATGATTTAAATTCTTTTGAGGTGATGGAGATCGTAAGCAGAACTTTATGTATGCAAGGTAGGTATTTTACCACTGAGCTATGTATGATTCCAGTGCTTACAAACCAACTTTGGCTATCACAAAATTTGCTATCTAATAAATGTAACTAGGCCACACAATTAAAAGATTTAAAACAGAAATGTCATTGAAATTAGCCAAAGGCAAATAGATGTCTTACCTTAGTGTGATTAAGTTGAGGCCTAGAGAATACATCTCTACATTTCCAGGAAAGGTACAAACAGCAAAAGAATCCTATGAGGACTTCGAAAGAACTTTAGAAATGTCTTTACCAAGAAAACCATTCCATCTGTGTTCTTTTTTTCCCCATGATAAACATTTATATTTATTTATTTATTTCATTCTTTAATCCTTTTATACAGTCCAGACTTCATCCCCCTCCCGGTGTGCCCACCCCGACTGCTCCCCATCCCTTACCTCCTCCCACTTTCAATCTCCAAGAGGATGTCCCCACCCTCATCCCCACTCCACCAGGCCTCCCCACTCCCTGGAGCCTCACGTCTCTCAAGGGTTAGGTGCATCTTCTCTCACTGAAGCCAGACCCAGCACTCCTCTGCTGTATATGTGTCAGGGCCTCATATCAGCTGGTGTATGCTGCCTGTTTGATGGCTCAGTGTCTGAGAGATCTCAGGGGTCCAGGTCAATTGAGACTGCTGGTCTTCCCATGGGGCCACCCTCCTCCTCAGCTTCTTCTAGCTTTTCCCTAATTCAACCACAAGGGTTCCCAGCATCCATACATTGGTTGAGTGCTAGCATCTACATGTAACTCTTTCAGCTGCTTGTTGGACCTCTCAGAGAGCAGCCATGCTAGGCTCCTGTCTGCAAGCACACCACAGCATCAGTCTCTGTGTTCCAATTTGGAGAGATGGCTCAGAGGTTAAGAGCATTGATTGTTCTTCCAGAGGTCCTGAGTTCAATTCCCAGCAACCACATTATGGCTCACAACCATCTGTGTTCTTCTGTGACTCTGTCATCTTTAATGATGACAGTGCCCCATCTTCATCTTCGTCTACTTCAGTCTCTTTTCATTTGTAATAGGGTATTTGGTGAGTTGTTTTAACATTTACAAACATCAGTAGTAAGGAACGGCTAAGGAAATTCCATCCCTTTGGACAAATTTCTGTTTTACAATCATTTGTCTTCGTTATATTCCATCAGTTTGATAGTTTGTGGCTTGTCAAAGTTAGCTACACAGTTCTAGGCCTGCTCTGCATTGCTCTCTGGCTTCTCAAAGCCAAATCAACTTTCTAGATGGATCATTGATGTGGAATTTTATGTAGCTTGGAGAAAAACTATCTTCCTGCTTCAATTTAAGCAGAAAGTTGACCCCTATTGTATGAAGTCAATGAGTTAATCTCTTATTCAATTCTCACTTGCCTTGAGGAAGTTATGTGTAACCTCTGCCATCCATCCTCTGTGTCTTATGTTATCAGTAATTACAATGTTATGCAATTTGACTATTCCCAGTTTAATTGTATGTTAGTTTAGATGATTTTCTATGTGGCCACCCTTTTTAATTTCTTCAGCTTGGAGCACAATTTCATTACTGTAGCTTAGGCTTTCTTATGATGATAGACTCTAGGCTGAGAAAAACTACAATTATATTCCTCCAATCAGATCTGATTTTTTTTTTTTTTTGTCTTTTAATAAGATCAGATCCCAGTGTGTAGTTTAAGATTACATAAACTTCTGTTCTTTCCATTATAAAACTTAAAACAATTGTTAGTTCATCTTAATATTTTAAAAAATTTTAAAGATCACTTGGCTGATGCAAGAGATACATGCAAGATTTCATTCAATCTAAACGGACCCAGCACTCACTGATATGTTCTTAACTTCTGGAAGAATTGATGCACAGTAGACATTTATGTAATGTAGAAATGAATGAAATACTCAAGAGAAGTTTTCAATGTGAACAGGGCTCAGTTTATCAAGAGCACTGTTGCACTTTATTTCATTTAGCTACCCTCCCCGTACAGCAGGTTTCTGGAAGACAACCACATGGATCATTGAAAATTGCAATAATCCTTAGAACCAATGAGAGCTACACATGCTGCAAAATGTCTAGATGATTCTGATCCAATGTCCAAGTTCCAGTATGTCCACTACATGGGAGAAAAAAATAATAGCCACATAGCAATCCTGTTCAGTTAGATCAATAATACCCATGTAATAAAAAGTCCTTTCCTTGTTGAATTAAAATTCCTGTTCAAAATAGTCTGATTGTATATTAGCTTAAGTTTTGATTCCTATTGAATCATGATGTCTTGAACTTTACAAGTGTGTTTACAAATTTAATTGAGAGTTTGAGATACTGAACTCTGTGAAAGTAAGGAATAATTATTCCAACTGTTTTCCCTGAAAGACATGTTTTATAAGTAGATTGATAACATATGAAACTGCTATATATTGCAGTCTTTAAGTTTCCAACTCACATCATTCCTTCTAGACAATTCTCTTTAAATTTTCTGAAGAAAATATATTTACTATTTTGAATAGACACTATAAGCCATACTGCAGTATTAGTCTATAGCCTAAGGTTGAAGTCAATTATAATGACAAATCATTGTTAATACCAAGTAAACAATTGGGTTACTTTTTCCATGAGCCTCATTGCTAAGTATGTGACTTAAGTTCATAGCAGCTTTATTTATAATAGCCAGAAACTGGAAAGAACCCAGATGCCCTTCAACAGAGGAATGGATACAAAAATGTGGTACATTTATACAATGGTATATTACTCAGCTATTAAAAACAATGAATTTGATAAATTCTTATATAAATGGATGGAACTAGAAATATATCCTGAGTGAGTAACCCAATCACAAAAGAACATACATGGTATTCACTCACTGATTATTGGATTTTAGCCCAGAAGCCTGAAATAACCGAGATTCAACTCACAGACCACATAAAGCTCATGAAGAATGATGACCAAGTAGGGGCGCTTCAGTCCTTCTTAGAAGGAGTAACAAAATACTCAAGGTGCAAATATGGAGACACAGTGCAAGACAGAAACTGAAGGAGGGACCATCTACAGACCATTCCACCTGGATATCCATCCTATGTGCAGTCACCAAAGGTAGACGTTGATGTGGATGCCAGGATGTACATGCTGACAGGAGCCTGATATAGCTGTCTCCTTAGAAGTCTGCAAGAGTCTGACATATTTAGAGGCAGATGCTCATAGCTAACCATTAAACTGATCAGGGGGTTCCCAACAGAGAAGATAGAGTGAAGGCTGAAGGAGTTGAGAGGATTCGCAACACCATGAGGAAAGCAACAATCCCAACCAACCAGAGCCCCCAGGGTCTAAACCACCAGCCTGGGAGCGCTTAGGGAGGGACCCATGGCTCCAGCTATATATGCAAGGGAGCTATATATAAGTGGGAGAAGAGATCCTTGGTCCGATGAAGGCTGGACGTCGTGGGGGGGGGGATACTCGAGGGTGGGGAGGTGAGGTATGGGGGAGGGTGGGTGGGGGTACACCAACGTGGAGGCAGGAGGAGGGGGGAAGGGATATTGAGTTCCTGGGAGGGAGGGGGGAATGGGGTAAGGAGAGAACATCTGAAATGTAAAAAAAATTTCCAATAAAAAAAAATTAAAAAAAAAAAAGAATAATCAGGAAATAAACACAAGCTTTAGAAAATAAATAAAATAAAATAAAATAAAATTCCCTGTTCAAAATAGTCTGATTGTATATTAGCTTAAGTTTTGATTCCTATTGAATCAATGTCTTGAACTTTACAAGTGTGTTTAGAAATTTAATTGAGAGTTTGAGATACTGAACTCTGTGAAAGTAAGGAATAATTATTCCAACTGTTTTCCCTGAAAGACGTGTTTTATAAGTAGATTGATAACATATGAAACTGCTATATATTGCAGTCTTTAAGTTTCCAACCCACATCATTCCTTCTAGACAATTCTCTTTAAATTTTCTGAAGAAAATGTATTTACTATTTTGAATAGGCACTATAAGCCATACTGCAGTATTAGTCTATAGCCTAAGGTTGAAGTCAATTATAATGACAAATCATTGTTAATACCAAGTAAACAATTGGGTTACTTTTTCCATGAGCCTCATTGCTAAGTATGTGACTTAACATAAAATACAGCCATTGAAAATATCAAAGAGTTGCAACACTGACAAACCATGAGGAAACTCAATAATTGAGTATTATGTTAAATTACTTGTAACTAAATGTTTTCCTAAAGAATCAGATAACAGATATTTTAGAGTCTGTGACTCATAGTCATTGTTACAACTTGTACAGTTGTAGAAAGAAAGGGGCTGTGAACAAACTGGTGCCAATCGACATAATCGTGTTCCAGGAATACTTTATTTGTAAAACTACGGTAGCAGATGCCCTGTTATTTGAATGTTGATCTAAATCTTAGCTGTATAAAAAGTGGTTCAGGGAAGATACAGAAAGTGTTGTAAGTATAAAAATAGCCTTCCCTGCAAATGGGTAGAGGTAGAATCTGCATTTCAACAAGCTCACAGGTGGCCTCTGCTAAACAGTCAGACTGAGAAGTGCCACCCTACATTAAGTATGTGTGAAGGTGCTGAGGATAGACAGGAGTCAGAGCTGTCAGAAAGAAACTGCCCTCAAGAACCTTGGGTGGATGCTCTGTTAGAGGCAAGATAGCTTACACCTTCACACATCCATACATTGATAATCAGTCATGGAAGGTTTTGACGGTGTGACAGCATACCTGAAAAGGCAGGCTCTTTAACCCATTGAGCCATCTACTGGCCCCCAAGTGAACTTTAATCAATAAAAACATTCCAAATTTATGTCCCAATACACCTTTACCTTGACCTATGACATTTTTCATGCATAAAGAAGAAAACTCTTAAAATCATAAAAATAGCATACACCTGTATATCCATCAAAATCCACAATGTATCTGTCAAAGCATTGAAAGGGGAAAGTGTTTTCAGCTCAGCTGGAGCAGTGAGAGTTTGCTCCAAGTTATATGCTATTCCTTGCTTTTGTAAACAGAACACAAGTTACCTTAAAGGGGTTGGCCACATTTTACTTGGAGAATTCAACAGTCAAGACCCAGTGCCTGCCTAACCTTTCATTGCCATGAGATATCACATAGGCATCAAGATACCTGGCATATTTTGTAGACTACATTGTATACTTTCATGTTATTTGTTTGTTTGTTTTCTTACTTGCTTATTAGATTTGCTTTCTGGCAGTCAAAGCTGAGGCTCTGAATAGCTTCTCTACAAGCTTCATTATTGTGATATTAATTTCATCTTAACATTAGTTTTCAAAGAGGGCAATTTGTATTATATCATCCCCACTCTTTCTCTTTGCCTACACTACAACCGAAGTTACTCATACAGAATTTGCTCGCAGTAGTTGCAGTAAGACCAGTAATTACACACAAAAAAATAAATCCATAAAAATTTTAAGTGAAACAATTTAATATTAATACAAAGTATTTTACAATGCACAAATACCAAAATTAAATAAATAGAAATTAATGTGTTAATAAGTGTTCTCATATTATAAGTTATACCCTTGAGTGGTAGCATTGATCATCATTGCTAACACCCTAAGCCTCCTCATCTCACCACCCCCTTCAGCCTTAATACTGAAACAATTTCAAACCCGTTTGCAAGTTTCAGTGGTGAAAGCAAAGGATTGTCAACACCAGATAGTGTCTCTTTGGTCAGATCACCAAAGCAGATGCTACGAGTATGATGCTGCTTACTATCGAAATATGTGGGAACAGAAAGACTCCTCAGCAAAACTTAGAAGAGAAAACATGTCAGATAAAGAAAATGTTAGTTTAATACCTGATTTACGTAGATTTCAGTCTGAGAGTCTGTGCATTACACATGACTCAAACTAAAAACATCTGATTAAAAAACAAATAAAATTGGATAGAATAGATTTTTCGGATAGTATATATGAACACTTGGCACAACAGAACTGAAATGTATTACTTTCTTAATGGGATCCTAAGGGGATATAAGTTTACTACTAGCGGTTACTTAGAAACAAAATTGAGTAAGAAACTGTTCTTGTCATGGTAGATACATGTAGCCTTGAAAGAGCATGTTTCATTAAATCAAGAGGCAATGAAGAGAGTTTTATAAACAAACTGAAATGGTATTCTAATATTTTTGAAAGCATATTCAGTTATGAGAACTTATTTAACCCATTTCAGAATTTTTCATTTTTCATTTGATAGAGTATACAAACAGTATTGCTTTTATGCATGTGTTCAAAAGTACCCATCTGACTTTCTGCTGGGATGACATGAGTCAAAATTGAAGAGTCAGAGAAATAGGGAATCCCAGAGGACACCCAGCACTAAGAACGAATAATGATACAGGTGCTACTTTAAGCTGGATGTGGACTCAACTCTGTACTCCTTGTAGTCCCATCATGGAGGTAAAGAGCAAGAGACTTGGGAAATTCCCTACTGTTACATGGCACATGTGACAGCAAAGCAATATCCTTGCTATTTTATGTGTATATGCTTGTTCCTTAGTTAGGGTTTCTATTGTTGTGATGAAGTCCATGACCAAATCAACCTGGGGAGGAAAAGTTTACTCAAGTTATGTTTCCACATCACAGTTCATCATCAAAGGAAATCAGGATAGGAACTCAAGCCGGGCAGGAGCCTGAGGCAGGAGCTGATTTAGAGGCTATGGAGGAGTACTGCTTACTGGCTTGCTCCTCATGGTTTACTTAGCCTGCTTTTTCATAAAGCCCAATGCTACCAACACACACGTGGCCCCACCCACAATAAGCTGAACAATCCACCATCAAGCACCAATTAAGAAACAACTCTACAGCATCATTTCTTCATCCCTTTGAGAGTAGAACTAACTTTTCACAGGAGTCTCTTAAGACCATTGGAAACCACAGAGGTTTACATTATGATTCATAATAGCAAAGTTACAGTTATGAAGTAACCATGAAATAATTTTATGGTTGCAGTTACCCCAACATGGAGAATTGTCTTAAAGGGTCACAACATTAGGAAAGTTGAGAATCACTGCCTTACAGACTTATTACAGCCTGATCTAGTGGAGACATTCTCTCGTTTGAGGCTCTTTTTTCTCTGTTGACTCCAGCTTGTGTCTAATTGACATAAAACTACCCAGAAGATCATACCACCATGCCTCAACTCATCTCTCTGCTTGAAAAGTGGTTCTTAAAATGGTTCCACAGAGCTCCTCAGGTCATGATGCCCAGTGTCGTCTTCAATACCCTCTGCATGCGAGACTTCTTTTCTGGTTTGGGAATGAACATGTTGCGTTGCTTAGAATACATTTAACAGCTTAAAACAATTCACTATGCCAAATAATAAACAGAGACTAGAGAAACTATCTATAGGTGCTTTCTGCCATTGGATCTTAACCCTCTTTCTGTTAACCTTTGACCTCTCATTGCATTTAATGTCATACAAAGGGAGAAAGGGACCATCTATGAGCTCTATCCAGTGAAAACAGGGGTAACATACATGTTAACTTGTTTACTTATTTACTTGTTTGTTTATTGTGTGTATGTAGGGGGAAGGATGTGCCACATGATTGGAAGTCATAAGATAACTCATAAAAGTGGGTTCTCTTTTTCCATCATGTGGGCTCCCAGGTTGGAAGTAAGGTCTTCAAGCTTGGAGGCAAGTACCACATCCTGAAGTGGCCATCCCCTAGCTCCATGGGAAATTTTAATATATAACTACAGAACTAGCTATTCAGTACTTGTTGTGTTATATCGCAACTGTGAAATATGTAGAATTCTTTATATGAGTCTATATAGAATTCTACTTTGTTTGTACATGGATATACCTAAATGAATCTGGATATATTTGATTATTGAATAGACATGCATAGAAGTAACATAACAAACCCTTCAGCTTTACTAATGATGCTGAAAATTTCCATACTGTTCATTAGTGCATGATAAATATGAAGAGCTACCTGCAAATGTAGCTAAAGCAAACATAAAATCAAAATGGCATTTTGTTATATTTACCTATGTACTTCACTATGATAATTGCCCAATGTTGATTCACAACTTTTCATCTAATATATGAGCTTGAGTAGAACATTGAAATATTGGAGTTTAGATATATATGTTATAGTTTTATTTTTCTATAATTTATCAAATTACCAGTTTTAAAAATGTCATTTACAAAATAATATTTTCAGGTTTTTTTTTCATTCCTTGATAAAAGGCTACTTAGATTACTCTGACACACACACACACAACACATATACACACACACTGAAATTCTTTTTAGACTAATTCAGGTATTTCAGAGACTGCACTGGAGTGACTCATTCACAGAGCTGTAAATCATACTAACCAATATGTTCTATGTGCTTTCAGTATGAATTATTTAATCATCTGCAGTGCACCTTTCAGGAACATAATTTACTAATTGTGAAGGTTGTTGACAGCTCCTTTATCTGCATGTACATAATTCAAATGAATGAGGTGATTGCATATGTCTCAAAGGCGGTTGTCCTGTGGCTGCCCCTTGAAGCCTCTAGTAGTTTGTCTGTTTTTATATTTTTTTTTCAAACTGAAGCAGTAGTAACAGAATACAAAGGCCTCAGAGCATATGATCAGAAGTCTCAGCTTGATTTTCTTGAGTATCAGAATTGCTGTTGAATTGCTAAAAGTTTTAACATCCTAAACATTGTCATTTATTTTGTTTCAGCATTCCTCAGAAACCATAAATTGCAATAAGTTGCCAGCAATTTATTTAGCCTTAAAATGCTTGAAATGTTCCATCTCCTGTGATTGTTTGATGGTAATTGCCCTCAAAAATGATCTTAGTAGAGCAGGCAAGGGAATGCTTATCTGGCAATTCAGTGGCAGCATTAAGGATTTTAATAGTGCTAGATAAACACGACAGGCTATTATTGAATGTGGCTACACATTGGGAAATAAAAATAAGAGATTGGAAAATATATTCCACTCTTGTTTTCTCTTTATCTTATTTTATAATTTGTGTCCTTTAAAAGTTTAGTAGAGGTTTTTTTTTTTTTTTTTGAAAAGTTTTCTGGAATATGCTATTGGGAAATCAGACATAAAACTTTTACACCTTCTTCTTCAGTAACACAAAATGAATTAGTCCGAAGACAAACATGTTAAATCTTTAGAGAACAAAGGATCTAGGCTTTGAAAGGTTTTACCCAAAACACTGAAAGTGATTGTTTCCCCACTCAAAGCACAGTTAAAATCAATATAAGGTCAATCATTTCAATTTATTAAAATAATAACTACACTTTTAAAATTTTTTAGTAAACAGTATTTTGAAGTATTCCTTCAGTTCTTTATGAGACTTTCTTCTAGATGTTCATGAATACATTAGAAACCTTCTTCAGAATCAAGGGTGTCTTCAAAGCAGTGCTGTCTCTTCTACCTGTCTGTAACAATCCACAGCTCTCAAAGGCTCACCAGGTACATGTGCTCTCCAGAAGACATCTGGCATTCTTCTTTTGGAAATTTTTATTGTGCCTCACTCTTTTTTTTTATTATTCTTTAATCTTTTTTACAGTCCAGTCATTATCCCCCTCCTGGTCTACCCTCTGACTGTTTTTCATCCCATTCCTCTTCCCCATCTCCAAGAGGATATCCCTACCTCCTATCCCCATCCCACCAGAACCTCCCCACTCCCTGGGGCCTCACATCTCTAGAGGGTTAGGTGCTTCTTTCACTGAGTCCAGACAGAGAAGCCCTCTGCTGTATATGTGTTGGAGCTTCATATCAGCTGGAATATGCTACCTGGTTGGTGGCTCAGTGTCTGAGAGATCCCAGAGGCCCAGGTTAATTGAGACTGCTGATCTTCCAATGAGATCGCCCTTCTCCTCAGCTTCTTCCAGCTTTTCCCTAATTCAACAACAGGGGTCCCCAGATTCTGTCCATTGCTAGTATCTGCATCTGATTCTTTCAGCTGCTTGTTGCTCTCTCAGAGGCAGTCATGCTAGCTCCTGTCTAAAACACACTGTAGCATCAGTAATAGTGTCAGGCCTTGGCCCTCCCCTTGAGATGGATCCCAATTTGAGCTTGTCACTGGACCTCCTTTCCCTCAGTCTCTTCTCCTCTTTTGTCCTGCAGTTCTTTTAGACAGGAACAATTCTAGGCCAGAGTTTTTGACTGTGGGATGGCAACTGCATCCCTCCACTTGATGTCTTTCTACTGGAGGTGGACTTTACAAGTTCCCTGTCCCCACTGTAGGACATTACATCTAAGATCCCTCTCTTTGAGTCCTAAGAGTCTCTCACCTCCCAAGTCTCCAGTACATTCTAGAGGGTCCCCCCACCTCCTACCTCTCAAAGTTGACTGTTTCTATTCTTTTTTATGGCTGTCAGGGCTTCACTCCTGTTCTGATCCCCCCAATACCTAATCATATTTCCTTTTTCCACCTCCCTGTCCCTTTTCCTACCCAGGTCGCTTCCTCCCTCTGCCTGCTGTGATTGCTTTTTTCTACCTCCCAAGTGGAGTGAGGCATCCTTACTTGGGCCTTTTGACTTGTCAACCTTCACAAGTTCTATGGATTGTATCCTGTGTATTCTGTACTTTTTTGTCTAATATTCACTTATTAGTGAGTATATACCATTCATGTCATTTTTGGGTCTGAGTTACCTCATTCAGAATTCAGCTTGTGGCCATCACATATAAGTCTGCTGTGAACATACTGGAATACGTACCCTGTGGCATGGTGGGGTCATCTTTTGGATATATGCCCAAAATTTGTATAGTTGGGTCTTCAGGCAGATCTATTTCCAATTTTCTGAGGAATGTGATTGTATTATTAAAATTATTTCATACTTCACTTACAATAAAGTTATATAATACATATGCCCTATCAAATCTGTCTCTCTCCTAGGAATACATACAGCAAAGCATATGCTTAACTAATCAAAATACATGTTCTAAATAATTCTTAGCAGATGTATTGATATTTCAGTTAGGCAGAGGCGGGTGGAAGTGAGCATGGCTCTGTATGCACCTGATTGCAACCCAAGTAGGTCCAAGAGCGACAGATACAGCAAATGCACCTCTCGCTGCAGCACCTACACCCCAGCTCCAACTTTTCACACTTCCAATTATGAATCCATCACTAGATTGATTCACTGATGAAGTTAGAGCTGACTCGGTATGATCATTTGTGAGTGGTTCCACTAGCTGGAACCAGCACATGAGGACATTCTGGGGACATTTATATGTAAACCACAACACTGTGTAATCCTGGTCACATAGTTTTAAAAGTAAAAGTATTCTGCATTGTAAGATGTCAAAATAGTAAACACATTTTAGTAATAATATTTTTGCTAAATAAAATAATAATCTTACAAAGTAAAGTAACATTTTTTGCTAAATAGAATAATATTTTAGTTAGCAATCAGAGACTATAATTAAGAATGGCACTCAAAAGAGGACTCTAGAGTCTCAGTTCCATAAATGTCTTTGATGAACTTGCACAAATACAAAATATTGTTGTGTGGCTGGATTGTAACAAAACATGCCAATACTGAATAATCCTAACAGCATATAAAAGCTCATATACAGAAAAGCATGTTATAAATCTCTACGTCCTCCAGACTTTATTGGTTTCACCAGTGTCTGACCACAGTGCCCCTTACAGCAGTACTATACATGCAAATGAGTGCACATACACCTGAGGAAAGCTGAGAAGCTCAGAAGCTGGGGAAATGCATCAGTGTCAATATCTCAGCAGGAAGTGCATTCTAATTACACTAAAGTAACTGTAGAAAGTATACGAGGAAATTATGCATCTTACTTCTTAAAGCTACATTTCATATTTTTTTAGTTTAAAAAAATAGGAGAGTTGAAGGAACACAAGAAGCTATACTCATTTTAAAAAGCCAGACACAGTCATAAACGCTTTTTCCGAAGGTCTGTAGTAAAAGAAGACTATACTTTTGAAAAATATTAAACAATTTATGAGGTAATGTTTGAAAGTATTATGCAAACTATAGGCATCATTTTATTACTACTTCAGTCTAACACAACTTGAAAACAAGGTTACATACCAAACATGGCATTTTCATTTAAAGATTATCTGATTACTTGCATTTGAAAATATCAATAATTATTGCTGACTTTCAACTTAAAGTATATAAATAAAGTATAAATAAATTAACAAAATTAATTTAAAACCTGAAGACTAGACAAATACCAAACAGAGTCATTAAAAGAAATTATAGACCCAAATAAATGGAAAGAAATCTCAATTACCTGAACTGTTACCATGACAAGATGCTAAAGTTGAACAGACTTGAAGTGATTTCCATTGGAATCCCAAATGCTTTTAATTGCAGAAAATGAAGAGCTATATTAAAATGCATATCATATTATAAGTGATTCAAAAATAACCAAATCTGTATTGAGAAAGAATAAAATCTAAATTTTCATGCTTTCTGGTTTCAAAACTTTCTCTAAAGTTATACTTATCAAGTCAGAATGAGACTGACTAAGAAGAGAAATAGAGATAAATGGAATCACATTTCAAATTCAGAAATAAGCCTTTCCTTTAATGAGGAGGGCAGAACCTTCCTAGAAATGGGACCAGGATAGCTCAGAGAGCCGATGCCATATCACTCCATAGTGTTATACATGATGTCACTGACTACATGCAAAATATGAGGTTGGGCCCTCTATTCATAAACAACTTATAACCAAAAACAATGTTAAAAATTATGGAACCCTTGGAGAAAAAATAATATAAACTTTTGTGACTTTGAATTATGCAACAGTTTCCTACAAAGGAAACCAAAATACAGGGCAACATTTTTTTAAAAAGTGTACCTATCAACATTTAAAGCTTTTCTCTTCTTTCAAGAGCACGAAGTTAAAAAGATGAACACTGACAAGTCCAACAAGGATTCAGAGAGGTTAGACCATTCACATATTGCTGCAGAATGTAAAATAGCATAATTACTTTTGGTAAGAATGATGTTTCCTTGAGAAGTTAAAATACATACATAGTTATGTATGTTGTTAAAGTAATAGAATTACCATAGGAAAGGATTATCCCACTCCTACGTATATATCTGAAAATAAAAAATAAAAACTTTAGTATACATACACTTGCATACAAATGTTGATAGTAGTGATGATACTACTATCTAGTAGTTAAAGACAAACATGTCTGTTAACTGATGAGTGGTTAACAAGTGTGGTATATTGATGTAATGGTATACTATTCAACCTTAAAGAATGAAGTGCTGGTCGAAACATCAAACTAAATGAAGCTGAGAATAATCACAAAAACACATAATGGTTCTCTTGGTCTCATTTATATATACTATCAATTAAAAAACAATTTTGTAGAGTCCGATAGTAAATTCATAGCTGGCATCTAAAAACGAAAGTGAAAAATATATATTGACTGGTAATAATAAGGACAGTTTCAGAAAAGGAACTTGTTAAGAAATGATCTAAAATACTAAAATT
This sequence comes from Mastomys natalensis, assembly GCA_021653895.1. Classification (NCBI taxonomy): domain Eukaryota; kingdom Metazoa; phylum Chordata; class Mammalia; order Rodentia; family Muridae; genus Mastomys; species Mastomys natalensis. Next base: position 31,374 of record JAJTUV010001328.1, on the reverse strand, counting down.
TAGATGGTTGATAACAACTGTACAACTTAGCCAATATACAAAAAATTCAAATCATGAGCTGGTTTTTATGTTACACGATTGGTTTTAGCTCAAAAGGTTTACAGTCTACCTGTTCCTTCATAGATTGTGGAATATGATAGCCACTTGCATATTAACACCCATGCCACTGATATAAAAAGATGAAGTAGACTGATACTGACGTCTTTCTAAAGACAGAAGGAGGAAAACCTCTAATAAGAGGAGTTTTGCATTTCCATCTAGAGATAATTTTATATCATGAAATATTAAGTTGGTAGTGAAGAACTAATCAAAGAAAGCATTTTCCTACTTTCCAAATCAAATCCACTCACTATTCGTTTAGCTCATGAGCTGATGGAATGAGCCGGCACCACCCCTTACCCTGTGTTCTTAGACTTGTCTATCATCTCTCTGCATTTGTTTTCTTGTTTCTGCCTAATACATTTATAATTCCAAGAGGATCAAATGGACCCAAGATGAGGTGTGGTTTTAATCGTCACAGCACTGTGGAGATATGAGGTGTTGCTTACATAACACCATTCAATTTCCCTCCTCAGAACTGATTTTCAAGGAAGGGAAAAGGAAAGGTGCCAATTTAAATACATTCCTTTGGATGTTTACTGAGAGGAACTGACTTTTCTTGAGGAAGAATGCTGCAAGGATTCACATCCCCGCCTGTGTGTGGTATTCACACATACAGTGTCACACAAATCTGTGTTAGATTTTTTTAACTGCATTCTGGCAACTTTGAGAGTGAGATGGTTAGCCGACAGGCTACTGTCAATTAAACAAGAGCTGTCACTAAGCAGAAATGTTAAAACATGGTGGGCATGAATCCTAAGCAGATCATATGGCACCTACTTAGCGGTTATTTTAACACAGTTGCCGTGTAGATGTGTCATTTCCCCTCAGAATCTGATTTGAGTCCCTAAGGACGCAGACATCTCTGCGTTCGTATGCTCCTGTCAAGTCAAAAGTGGACCTTCTAAATGAGCTGGAATAGTGGGTGCGAGTCAGAGAAGGACATGTAGCAAACTCGCTTCTTCTTTCATTTTCTTCTGCTCAGGTTACATAGAAGAAGCCTGCATCATCCCCTGCCCCTCAGACTGCAAGCTCAGTGAGTGGTCCAACTGGTCCCGCTGCAGCAAGTCCTGTGGCAGCGGTGTGAAGGTCCGGTCCAAGTGGCTGCGGGAAAAGCCTTATAACGGAGGAAGGCCTTGCCCAAAACTGGACCATGTCAACCAGGTATTTTTACTAACATCAAATGCATTAAGATATTTCTCAGATTCCCCGGGATCTTTTATTCTATTATTTCTCAAAGATACACGAAATTAAATAATAGCTCCTGAAAAAGAAATGTGATGGATTCTATTTTATAAGGTCTGAGTAAATTGCACTAAAATGCAAAATCTCAAATTATACAAATTACCTCTGAATTTTCTGGGGATTCAGGATTCTGTGAGCATCTAGATAGAATACAGTTCCACGCAGGTGAAATGACAGCTAAGCCGTGAGTACTGTCAAGGCATTAATCTGCCATACAATTGTGTCTAACTGATGTGAGGAAGTCGCATGATTCTTAGTTTCCCTAGACTCCCAGAAAGAAATCTCAGTAACCAAGTACTCAAGAGAAAAGCAAAGAAATGACATAAATATGCTCGAAAAAAGGAGGGGGTGTTATTTCATTATTTCAATCTAGTTAGTGTAAAATAAGAAATATAAAAAGTGTCTCAAAGTTCATATATAAATGTGTGTATTTGTGTGTATATGCATATATATATATGCGCTAGCAATTCAGTCACTGCCTTTTCTAGCACGGGAGCTGTGTTAGAGCTCACATACATACTTCACTGGCTGCTGTCACTGGTTGTTATTTGTATTCTGTTGGAGATGAAGAGCAAAATGGCTAATGACAGAATTGTGATTAACTTAAGTGTAACAGAACAGACAATTGTTATCACAGTTGATCAGCATGTAAATTAGCAAAGAATGGATTTTCCAGAGTGTGTGCAGATGTTATGTTTTGAATTTGAGCCATGATCAAATGAACTGAGTATTTAAATATGTAAAGCTGTTTCACGTGGTGAACATAGCCTGTCTCATTTTCACCTCTAATCACGAGGTTATCAGCAGTTTCCTTCTGATTAAGCTAAGATTGTTGAGAATAACAGAATCATACCATATAAAAAGGAAACTTTTAAGTAAGTAAAAATGAGAACATTGAAGAATTAAATTACATGGAGAGTACTCTCATTCTGGTCTTCCAAAGTAGATATGCAGGCACTGTAGAGAGCATAATATACTCTTCTGTCGCCATCTCCTGGCAGTTGAGCATTTCGTATTCTTAAATGCAAGTATTCATTTCCAAAGAAGAAATTCACTTACAGAGCTGGAATCGGGTGAATATGAAACAGAGTAATGGGAGTAGCATGATTATGATGATGAGAATGTTTGTCTACAAGTTCGGAAATCTTGAATTTCTGATGACAAATTTAATATTAATAAATTATAATCCATAGTCCTAGCAAAGAGAAGTATACATATACAATATGTCACATGTATGTGTGTGTCTAACTAATCACTGTGCAATTTAAACATGTCACATTTGCCTGAGCATTTTTGTTTCCAAAGACACATGACCCTGTGCTAAGTTGTCTGTACATCATACAATGTTACATCTCTCATAAAAATTCATGGCAGAATTTGATAAGCACATTTATGTATTGGTTTTCAATTCACTGTGGGTATATCAAAATAGTAATAACTGACAATTGAAAGGTAACCCAAGAAAAAACAATCAGTTAAGCATCAAATTTTGAACATAATGTTTTACATAAAGCTTATGGATAGGTATTTAAATATCAGTCAAATGCTCAAGAAAATAAAATATGCAAAGTGCTGTGTGATTGTTTATATAACATAAATCATGCATATTTTTGCTATAATTAAAAATCTTCGGTAAAAATACAGCAGGTTGTTGACGAGAAAATGTTCTCTGAGAATGTTTTCTCACTGAAGCTAAGCCCTCAGGTCCTTATCTCACTAAAAATGTATGAGTGAATTAAAGTGGACTGGTGGGTAGATGGAACTGTAGGTAGGTCAATATATAAACAACAGTCCATGTTTCCATTGACTCCTAAGATATTTGCAATCATAGTTCAGTTTGCAGTGACGGTGCTCTGAGATGCACTCAGGTTTTGAAGTCTTGTCATTCTGCACACGCAATCTTTCCCTTAGTTGTGTAACCTTTATGTGCTCATCTTACATTGAAGTCATGAGAAATGGTTGATTTACCCTTCCTAAAACCTAAGAAACATATCCTAAGCTTTTACTCAATTAATGTTTTAAATAAAAGTCCTTATAACTAAAATGTAGTATATGACCTCTTGTCAAAATAACTAACGTTTTCACATTTCTCTGTTTCTTGACCTTTACTTCTCCTGCCAAACACCACTCCAGGCACAGGTGAGCATGCTTATCTTCTGTTTCTTCAGAGTGCTTTTTAAAGAATTATTTTTTTCTCCAATAGGTTTTCCTCTGCCCATTCCCTTTTTATCTCCTAGCATAGCTAGTAAGGTTTCTTTATTGATAGGGCCTGAGGAGACAGGGTAAGGTGACTACCCATCACCTAGCCCACTTTAATGAGGCAATGGTACCTTTATTTATGCTTAGAGGAGAGAGGTATGGTGGACTAAAAATGGTTATTTGGAGATGTTGGAAATGTCTGTGCATTTCCAACAACTTTGCATTTATCCCTCAACAATGGGGAATGATTAGCTATCTATCAAAGGATTAGGGCAAGCAGCAGGGCCCCTCTGTTTCGATTATTTTATTCCCTGGGACTGATGTGGTGGTGTTTAGCCATGTGGTGACAGTCCTGTTTTAACACATCTCCCTAAAGGGACTATATTGGCTGTATCATCAGCTACAGTCTTATTCCAACATTGCATATATTTTACTCTTATTTGAAGTATTCTATTTTATTTTGGTTTTTCATCCTCCAAGTGTGCAAAAGGGTAGCTACAAATGACTGTTTAAATCTGATTCCTAGAATTGATTATCTAAATAATTTATATACTGTTTGTGTGTTTGTGTGTGTGTGTGTGTGTGTGTGTGTGTGTAGAATAGGAAACAGAATTGAATTTTCACATCTTATGAGCATATTTTAAAATATTTTTCTTTAATGGTTATATTCTTGGTTGTAGTAGATTGTAGTCAATTTATTTTTTTTCTGCTTATTTTTCTCATTGAAAAAACTGCACAATTGCTTCATTGTTCTAGAAGTCCTGAAAAAAACATGCCTTTGGGATTGAAAGCTTTGTGGACAATAACTACGAATAGTTGGCTGTGTTCTGTGAGGTCTTTGATGCTGACAGCTGTGTCTGTGGCTATACATCATGTAAAACTAATTCAGGACCTTGTTTCCATACCTCAGGGGATTGAGGATTAGTTTCAAGATGGGTTTATTTCCATTTATTTATCATTTCAGTTTCTTGTATGAAAAATGTTAATTCTTACAACTCTATACATTTATATGTAAAACTGTCTAAAGTATATTTACTGGAAAACAGATGTGTTTATAGTATTCATCTCACTCATTAATTCATTCGATAAATCTTAATTAAGTGCCTAACACATGAGTGCCCTGGACTAAGAACTAAAGACACACAAATTTGAATAAAATAATATGAAAGATTTTAATTTGGTTTGCTAAAGGTCAGTTTATGGAAATATGTTTTGATTCTGGCCCAGTGGGTTAGAATACCTACTATGTGAAAACAGAGAATGCAGCTCAGCCCACCTTCCTCTTCTTGACTAGACTTCTCAAGATGCCATCTTTCTCCTACTTGAGGGCACAAACAATAAGGGGGAGAAATGGAAGCAGACTGGTAGAATAATGTTTGTGGCAATATAAGAAGTCTTCTATCCACCCTTCCCCATTCTCATTCCACTGCCTGAGATCACCAGGTGTGTGTTTCAGGTATATGAGGTCGTCCCGTGCCACAGTGACTGCAACCAGTACATATGGGTCACAGAGCCCTGGAGTGTCTGCAAGGTGACCTTTGTGGACATGCGAGACAACTGTGGAGAGGGTGTGCAGACCCGAAAAGTAAGGTAAGACCTAATAGAAGCTACCTGACAACCTTCTCCCAATTCCACAGGTAACAACATGAGGCATCTCTCATTTCCACTGTCCTGACAACTTTCATTAGTTTTGATTTTAGGGGATCTGGGTTCTTGGAAATTAAGATCCTCTATTGCAAGCCTCAGTTTGGGTATATTCTTGTTCCTGACCCAAAGAGTTTCACTTTACATTCTTTTTAAAAATGATATTTGTTTTTGAGATTATAATATAATTATATGTCTCCTTCTCTCCTCCCTCCAGATTCTCTCCCCAAATACACTTCCTTGCTTTTTTGAAAATCTAAGGCCTCTTTTTTTTATTAATTGTTGTTACATGAATTCATGTATATGTGTGAATACAGATATGGATAAAAATATAGATTCCTAAGTATATAAATACAACCTGCTAGGTCTGTGTATTGTCAGGGCTAACCACTGAAAATGCATGTTTTATAAACATAAGCTTTATGAGTGTAGGTGGTAAAACTCAGTGACCTGTTAAAAGCTGAATATGCTTCTTTGTATATATGTTTTTGTGTGTATATTCATGTGGGTTTGTAAGCCAGAGATCAACATTGGATGCTTTTCTCTTTATTTTCCTTACCTTTTGAGCTAGGATCTCTCACTGAACACGAAACAGGCCAAAAAGCCCATGGGGATATTCCTGTCTCTGCCTCCTAAGTACTAGATTACAGATGTGTACTGTCAAGCCTTCTAATTTTGACACGAGTGCTAGGAATTGGACCCATGTTCCCATTCGTATGTGGCAAATCTTTTACTTACTGAGTCATCTTCCCTACAATAAAAGCCAAATATATTTCTGAATCCGTTTTCAAATCCCCATCTTTGACTTCTTGCTCCCTTATGTCAACCTGGCTAACATTTGAATACTCTCATCTCCTTCAGGAAGCTTCCCCTGCCTAGCTATTGGCTCTCACTTATTCTAATACAGTTATCTTGGCTGATAGGATAGCTACTGGTCATGTATGGACCAGTACTTAAAGTTTTAAATACATTTCTTCACTCACACTATTCATAATTGTAAATGTCCACAGCCAAATGTGAGTATTCTGTTGGCCAGCAAGATGTAGAATATTCTTTTTAAAACAAAATAATAATAAATGCAGAACTTGACATCCATACATTCTCATCTATATCTTAGCTTATCGTGAATTTTACAATTATGTAACAGTTTTTCCTGATCTATTTCAGTAGAAAGTTTTTATTAACATTAATATCACAAAACTTATTCATATAAAATATGTATAACCAAGCTTCTGATTTAAAACCATTTTCTGTTTGTCCCAAATATCCATCTGAGTGCTCCATTTACAACTGCTATGGCTCATAATAAAGGTGAAGTAAAGATGACAATGGAAAAAAAGATAAGAACAAAAATGGAAAGGGAAAATGAAAGTTCCTCTTCCTTATACTTCTGCCTCCAAATTAGAAATTTCCTTCCAAATTTAAAAATCATTTTCTTACGTAAAGAATTTGCTTCATTCAGTTGCTTGTTTTGTGGTTAAAAATTAGACTAAAGGAATGTGCATTGTACCTTTTCTTCCACTATTGCTGTACGTGCTTATTTTTGATTTGTAAGCAGTTATCTTCAACCTTCCCAAACACACTTGAAGCAAAGTAACTTTAAGATCAACCTGTGTATTGAGGTTGATGCAATAGAGAGAGGGGTCAGTATTGATTGTGATCTCTGATCATGTAATGATGTGCCTGTTTGTTCCTGATTGAGTGTCCATGTCTCAAACGCTATCCTCTGCTAATTAGGGTCAGTATCTCCTGCCTCCATACAAATGTGGACTGACATTTCAAAAGAGATAAGTCTATAAAAGAACAGGTTTGCATTTACCTATCTTCAGTCTTCCTCATTAGGATGGAATGGCATGTAGGGAGGAGGAAAGTAGAAGTGCTTCTTCCTGATAGGAATTCCTTCCTTCCCAGCTTCCTCCCTCCTGCCATCTTTCTCCTTCCTCCCTCTGACCTCCTTCCCTTCTTTTTTCTTTCCTTCTTCCTATTTTTCTTTGCTTCTCCTAGAGCCAAGAATCAAGCCTGGGCCTCAGGGGGCTAGGCAAAGAAAAGGTCAAGCTGTGGAAGGTATATTTGTTCTTATAAACTTTATGCATATGATGACAATAAAAATAAAAAGAGAAGTGTTTTTAGTTGCAGTTATACAGCTGTTGTTTCCATACAGAAAGTCTACCTTTTATTCTCCTACATGCTATGAGTCTGTCACCTCTTCACCTCCAAAGTGGTCATGTGCTCTGTTTCTAATATACTTCAGTCTTCTCAAAAAAGTACTCTTGCTCTTTGGAAACATAGAGAGGCCAAGACTATGAAGAAAATAAATTCAAACCCTATTTCTTTTGGCTTAATCTTGATCCAAATATTTATTCTGAATTCTAGATACAAAAAAAAAAAAAACCCCACCTATTAATGCCAAATAAAATAAATACCCATCCTGGTTGGTAGAATTTGTTCCTATTTTATGAAATGAAAGTATGTTTAAAATAAGAATGTTTTAAAATAAATCAAGTCTGTTAAAAAGAAGTTACCTCCAAGGGCTAGATTTGAGGTTTATTATTTATTTTGATTTTTTGAGTTAGTTATACAGTGCAAAATTAAGAAAGATTTTTCTCATAAAGTTACATGTACATAACTACCTAATAGGGTATTAGACACCTATTCTTAACTTGATCAATGGCAGTTTTACAGGCTAATCCTGTGCCGCATCAGTGTCTGCTAAGAAAGCGATCAACTCTACAGTTGGAACACAGAAAATCGAACATTTCTCTGTGTAACTAAAAATTCTTTTAAAGAAATTTATTATTTAAATTTTCAACATTAAAATCACCAAATATCTACTGGTTCATTTTTTATGAAATGAATTTTAAAAAATAAATTACAGAGATCAGGATTTTTATATTTTTCTAAATGGTGTAGCCAATCAATATGCAGCTAATGACAGCTTTCCAATCTTTCAGTGTGTCTCCCTTGACAGAAACATTTATTTTTAAATTTGGTATTACTATAAAAAGTGATTTTTTTTATAGTATAGTTTTAGAGACACAATGTCCTTCCTCACTGTAAATCTCTGAGAAAAGATGGGATGCCAGATATACACCTGTGACATGATTCAGCCAACGGCTTGAAACACTACAATGGCCTTAAGAGGTTTAAGAGCCCATCTTCCTTTGCATCTTCCCGTAGGCAACTCTCTTACCAGACACATTAATAAGTCTGACCTTTCGTACCTTATAAATTAAGGATCAAGGTTTTCTCTTCCACTACAAAGTTCACAGAGATTATTAACTACAGTAAAATGAAGCCACATTAATTAGCTTCTCAAGAGAATTTCTTGACTGTCTGTAATGGAATAGTATGAACAAAGGTTTGAATTTGTCCTAATATAAGAAAAACTAACAATTAAGAAAAAAACTAAGAAGATCCAAATAACCACAATTAGAGAAGTTGTATGGTTGTATGTGTATGTGTGTCTATGTGTGTGTGTGTGTATGTGTGTCTATATATGTTTATGTATCACAATGCCCATCTGGTCAGAAGACAATTTGCAGGAATTAGTTCTTTCTTTCTACATGGGAGTTTTAGGGATTGAAATCAGGTCACCAGGTTTGATTGTAAATGCCTTCACTCACTGAGTCATCTTGCTGACACCTAAAATTACTTTTTAAATGACAAAACAAATTGATAAATGCCTTATCTTGGAAATCACCTTATGAGACATTTTCTATGGATATCTCACAGTCCCTCAGCCTCTGTTGTCTATGATCAACTGTGTCTCTTTTGATAACCTCTTTGGACCAATTTTCATCAGTTCAGTTTTCATATATGGGTGGAAAAGTCACTTCCCTTACAAAGAAACAAGATAGCATTTACCAATGCACTGAAGCTATCCAATTAAAGTAGTATGACTATGCATGTGAATATATGTTTTTCTTTTAATCTTAGAGAAACACTAATTATACATAAGGAGACATAGTTTCTTGTAACTCTTCCCTTTGGGAGAATGTTGTTCATCAGATGGTGGTTTAATTAGAACCATCATCCTGCATGTTGGCTGTCACTTTACTTGACCTAGTTCCTTTGCTGATGTGAATGTTTCCTCTTAGATGCATGCAGAATACAGCAGATGGCCCTTCTGAACATGTGGAGGATTACCTGTGTGACCCAGAAGATATGCCCCTGGGCTCTAGAGAGTGTAAACTACCATGCCCTGAGGACTGTGTGATATCTGAGTGGGGGCCGTGGACCCAGTGTGCTTTGGTGAGATTATAGACTATTTGGGTAAAATGGAGTTTGCTTAATTTTTGTGAGCCATGGACACAAAGGAAAGTGTACTTCTTTGGCCACTTCCTTGTATGGGTAAGCCATGTATATTCAGTAATGTTTCTCCAACAGCGTGAGTTCTTGCAAACTGTTTGCTCTTACTCAACCATGCTTCTAAACCAGCATACTATTCCTTCAGCAGGCCTTAGAGATTCTACAGTGTGTTAAAAACTGCAGTGGCCATAATGATTCTCTTTAGTTAAAATTAGGAAAGAATAAAACTCCAGTGAAGGTACTTTAATGATGTCGGCTTGGGATCTCTTAACTCCTGTAGAATCTGATTGATGTAAATGGTAAGAACACTCTTTCACACAAGGAAGTGCTGCACTAAGAGGATTAACACTAGAAAGCAGGCAATCTTGAGTACAGATCTGAAGAGGAAGAAGGTTGCATATGATAGGTCCTCAAGTATTCTTCTAAGGTATTTAAAAACAGCAACCAAATGATCAGTTTCCATTCAGTGAATCTGCTGTTAGCATCCCTGTTGATGAGTATAGGAGCAGCCTCACTTCAATAGCCTCTAATTTTATAATAGAATTGCTTTGGAACAGAATCTGTGACAACATGCGTTTCATCCTATGGAATCTGCTTTTCCATAAGAAGAAAAGATCATGTGCCAAAACGATACCTTCCCTGAGCATCTCTTCAAAGCACTTCTCATTAGTTCCTGTCTCACAGAGAAGGTGGTTACTGTCATTTGCTCACAAAAAAAAAAAAAAAAAAGCTTACCTGTATATTAGTCAGGATTCTCTAGAGCAGTAGTTCTCTACTCATGAGGTGGTACCCCTTTGGAGATCACATATCAAATATTCTGCATATTACATATTTACATGATGACTCATGACAGCAGCAAATGTACAGTTACACAAAGAAAATAATTTTATACTTGGGGGTGACCATAACATGAAGAACGATAGGGTTGCAGAATTAGGAAGGTTGAGAACCACTGCCGTAGAGGAATGTAGTGTATATAGCTTGGAGGTAGGAGGGGTATTAGAATGGCTTACAGGCTATGTGGTCCAGCTAGTCCGAAAATGGCTCTCTAGCAACTGAAAGTCCAAAAGTCCAGTCAGTAGCTGTTCATTCCAAGAGACTGGATGTCTCAAGCTGTCTTCATTCAGTATATTCCAGAGTCCCAAAGTAGGCTCTAATGCCAGTGAAGGGTGGACTTGCTAGTGACAGAAGAAACAAGCAGGCAGAGAAGGAGTTTTCTTTTTCCAGGTTTTTATATAGGCTCCCAGCAGAAGGTGTGACCCAGATTAAAGGTGGATCTTCCCACCTCAAAAGATCTATATTAAAGGAGTATCTTCCCACTTCAAATATCTGGATTAGAACAGGGACTTCCTACTGCAAATGATTTAATTAAGAAAAAATACCTCACCAGTACGCTCAGCCATTTTGTGTTTTAGTTAATTCTAGATGTAGGAACTTGAGCAGCCATTGCAAACTGTCGGTCACACATAGTCTGTGCTTTTTACTCCTAGGAAGACAGATGAGTTCAAAGTCAAGCAGAATTCTAGATTTCTACAACACTGAGGACCTTTCACCAATCTAGAGGAAGGGAATCACTTGAAACAGTATGTGGGAAAGTTAGTTTCTTGGTTAAGGTTACTATTGTTGTCCTGAAACACCATAACCAAAGGCAATTTGTGAAGGAAATGGTTTATTTCACTCATATTCACACTTCTATATACCAGTTCATCATCAAAAACAGTGATGGCAGGAACTCATGAAGGGCAGGATCCCTGGAGGCCGGAGCTGATGCAAAGGCCATGGACGAATGCTGCTTACTTGCATGCTCTCACTGACTTGCTCATCCTGCTTTCTTATCAAACCCAAGACCACCAGCCCAGGGAAGAATGCGCAAAGAATGGGCTAGGTCCTTCCCCCATTAATCACTAACAAATAAAAACCCTCCAGGCTTGCCTACAGCCCAATCTTACAGAGGCATTTTCTCAACTGAGGACCTGTGTCAAGTTGACAGAAACTTATCCAGCACAGTTAACTTAATGCTGCACAGCTGTGAAAAGCAATGTGAAAAAAATTGAAAAGATATGTCTAATGTTAAGACATTAAATTAAATACAACTTCAGGCAAGTTTACAGTCTGTGTTTTCCAAGGTGAGTTGCTTTATTTATCTCTGTGTTAATATTGTTAAAATGCTAAGTGGCAATTAACTGACTGCCCAGAAGCAAAATAGGGCCAATATATCATTTGAACAGATGTTTAAAGAAGGGTGAAGGCTCTATCTTCATAAAGGTCTGCAAATAAAGTTTTGTTTTAATTCTACAGCAGAACTACATTCTACAATTTACAATGATGGAATTCTTGTCATAGGAGATTCTGTTAAAAGAATATTCAACTTTTATAAAACAGGGGCTGTTGAATTTGGGCTGCTTCTTAAATTCTTTAACAGTGATTTCAATACCAGGAACCACCAAACAGGAACTGTTTGGTCCATCTGGGTTCAATTTTAAATATCCATAAATAGCCATCTTAGAAAAAATATTAAGTTCTACCATGTATAACAAGAGTTTGTGAAAAATATTTTGTTTTCTTGAGCATTTTTCAATAGAAATTTTGGATTGTGACTAAAACTCAACTAGTTAATGAGGTGTGCCTTTTAGGCTTTATAGATTACCTTGATTCATCACCCAAGACATCAATAAACAGAAACAAAATATTTATGGCATGCATAGAACTTTTCAGTTCTAAGAACATACAGATAGAGAAGACAGCAGTAGTTCAATGTACTCTGGGCAAGGTTGCAAGACTTTTAATGATTTGCATACTCTCAGTACAGTAAGTATTCCTTCAGTGGTGTGACCAGCATAGAGTGAGAGCAGAGGGCAAGGCAATAACTATTTTAGGCCTAAGAAATCCAAAATTATTTATCCTTTTCTATTTTTATTTTTTTGGCTTTTCGAGACAGGGTTTCTCTGTGTAGCCCTGGCTGTCCTGGAACTCACTCTGTAGACCAGGCTGGCCTCAAACTCAGAAATCCACCTGCCTCTGCCTCTCAAGTGCTGGGATTAAAGGAGTGCGCCACCACTGCCCGGCATCTTTTTTTATTATTTTTTTATTTTTTTGGTGTTCGTCCTTTTCTATCCTTAAAAGCAAAATATTTTCAGAAAGATACATCAAAAAGATAATAGCCAGCCACTGTGTAGATGCTCAATTTTTATATGAGGATATACATTAGGAACATGAAAGCCACTGATACCTTGATATTTATTTGAATGATTTAAGTCAATTTATATTCACACACAAGCATGCATACACATATATACATTTAAATATATATGAATCATTGAAGCATATGGAATACGCATTTTGTGTTACTAAAAACGTCTATATGAATGTGTTTCTAGAGGTGTAAGGTAATGACTTAGACATTTTCTAACTATCATGGTACATCAGACTCTGTCAATGCCTACATTTTACATATGGAAACTCTGAACTCTGAATCATAATGAAATTTACTCCTTGTTTAAATTAGTTCAATGAATCAAGAGCTCTAAATCACCTCCAGAAGCATGCTAGCTATTGTATGGCTGAGTTTACCTGTCTGAAAAAATGGTATTGTTCTTTGTAAGCCTTGCAATCCAAGTGGTTCGAGGCAAAGGTCAGCTGATCCCATCAGACAGCCTGCTGATGAAGGAAGAGTCTGCCCTGATGCTGTGGAGAAAGAGCCCTGTAACCTGAACAAAAACTGCTACCACTATGACTATAATGTCACAGGTAAACACTTCATCATGTCCTCATAGGTTCTGTGGCTTCTTCCCGTGGGAATCAGCTCCAGACATTCTCAACAGCCTAGGACAGCTCCGCCTGCGTGCCATTTAGAAACACAGCTTACACTCTGAGAAATCATCAGTGGCACATGACAGAAGTAGTCATCTGTTTTATTTTTCAAGAAAACATCAAAATATGAAGAATAAACGTATTCCAAAGATTAAATTCGTCAAGTATGTGATAAATATTCCAAATAATCCTTTTTTAAAACCTCTTCCTATTTTGGGATTATGGAAAATATTTTCTTTTTTTATCAGATATTTGATTGTTACATCGACATCCATAATTCTTGGGACACAGGAACATTTGTGAACAGCATTAACATGATGAAAAATGTCCGCAATCTTAAAAATAAGTATCAGAAAAGAGACTTGTGATAAACTGCATTTATTTCTTAAATTTCATTTAATATCATCAGAACATACACATCAAAAATATTTTATTGGTTCATATGATTTGATACAACATTGAAGCTAACTTGGAGTTTTTCCTAGTAATTTTTATGTTTGAAACAAGCTCAAGAGATTGAAGAAAGACACATAGCAATCCCACTGCCTTATGACTCTTAGTTTTCCCTACAGTTTGCTTTGATGCCACAAGGAAAATCAAAGTTCTCTAGGGTATGTTGTACTTGTTTGGAGAAAGATGAAAGAATGGTTTTTGTAAAAGATACAAAATAAGGGAGTTTGATAAATATGCTGAACTTATTTACAAAATAAATGAGTTTGTATTTTTAAAGAATTTTACTTATGCAAATGATGACGTGCAGAGGGTTAATATAACTACATAAAGTACCATCTATTAAAATTATACTTACTTTTTTAAAAATACATAATAGTACATTTTTATTTCTATCCTACTCAAGAAAAAAGTTCTAAAATGTTATTGATCTGTACAGTCAAGCCATTTTTACATTATCACTAAATAGCTAGCTGTCAAGATTGTCAAGTAGACATCTGCCCCCAAAAATAATCCCCACAGCTATGTGCAACTGCAGCAATTCCATTTGACTCCTAATATGCTCAAACCTGAGGCCCATATGCTCTGCATGTGGGATGATTGATTGAGGGGCTTAGGAAGCAGTTGTGAATTAGGTATGGGATTCAGGTCATCAGAGTTTCATCTGAAATCTGTTACGTGCATCGCCTTCTGTTCTGATGGGTCTTTTTCATTCAGACTGGAGTACATGTCAGCTGAGTGAGAAGGCGGTTTGTGGGAATGGCATTAAAACAAGGATGTTGGACTGTGTTCGAAGTGATGGCAAGTCTGTTGACCTAAAGTACTGTGAAGAGGTGGGTGAGTGTTGTGTTAAATCTTTGAAGGAATTCTTCCCTAATAATATAAATTCACATGGATCCGAGTGACGTTTGCTCCACTCAATGCATGGGCAACAGCTGTTTTCACAGGCTGTCTAGTGCCCTCTTGAAAAGAGACAGTATCCACGCAACGGATTTCCACAGATAATTTCCTGTATTTTGTTCTGCTCGGAGCCCTGAGGTATGCTAATTAGCCCATTCTGGAAGAAATGCTTAGGAAACAATAAGCAATCAAGGTGAATAAAAGCAATAAATCTTAATCAGACCATTCATCATCTTTTGTAATTTGATGTGAATTGGACGCAGACTTGGACACCTGCCAAGATCCATCATTTATTCTTTCTGTTACCAAACATTGAGCACATGCATAGCACATTTCAAGGCAGATTTTGATATGAAGATCTGATACCCAGTTGTGAGAATCTAAGTACTTAGGTCTCCAGGTCTGGATAAGAAAGCTTATCCAGCAAAGCAATGAAGTCTGTCACTAATATCTTTAAGGCTCAGAGATTGTAGTCTATAGTTAATTGTCAAAGAAAAGTAATACTATGACTCTTAGCTCTGGCCTTCCCAGCAGGAGAGAAATTTGGCATTGGCCTTTCTTTCTTTTCATGAAGCTACTATGCCTTGCGTGGTAGTGATTTCTGTCTGTTTTCCACACCACAAAGGCAATGATGTTCCTGGCCTTTGACTCCCTGTGCTTCTGAGATGCACAGGATCATTTTTCAGGCCAAAATAAGCAAGAGATTCAGTAGATAGGAAACAGAATTGTCTTAACTCTCAAGGGAAAGTCACCAGTAGAACTACTTGAACCCACTTAGTGCCATTGTCAAAGTGTATGTGACCTTAACTTCCTTACATCTTTGATTATAAGGATAGACTTCGAGATGCTCTGAAAACATCACCTTGTTTAGTCAATAAATCCCTCCCTCTAAAATCTTATGTCACGAATTGACCTATTAATATGTTAGATTCAAATAAGTTAAACTCGGGTTTTTAAAATAATACCATTTAAACAATATAACTAACAGTAAATAAAATTTTTGTACGAGAAGATTATTAAAACAAACACAAACTTCCCAGAAAGTGGTAGGTGATCCAGCTCAAGCCAATTTGTGTAGTCTCAAACACAAATGCCCAGGAAAGTTTCCTTCTTACAAGAACATGAAATGAGACCTTAGAGCCCAACACATTCAAGACCCTTAAAACTGCTTCATTTATCCTATGAATTCTGCAGGGACAACTGCAGGTTAAGATCCTAACACTCTAGCAGATGCTGCCTTCGGGGGTGGGGGGGAAACTAAGCTGCTCTCTGTGGGAATTAAACAGCACACGTACCATTTTATACATCTCTAAGAGTCCAGCTGGTTTCAGGAACCACTGTACTGTCTTTGTAAACAATACTCGACCACCTACCTACCAACCTCTGTGCAAACCCTGCATTCAGTCCAGCAGCAGTAGGTAGCTCTTGCTGTTTCTCTAATGGCCACAAAGAAATGTGTCATCAGTGCCCAACAAAGAGGAAAATTAGGGTTAAATTCACTAACATTTATGTAGTGTGTTTTTCTTTTTGGTATTTTTTTAGATTTTTCTTTTATGTTTTTACTCATTTGTTACCAAGACACTGCAGGTGTTCGTATCAGTATAAAATCCACTAGGCTTAATTATGGCACTTCTTGTCCTTCCTAGGATCTTCTTCTTCTCCCTTCTGAATTCTTGCATCCACAGTGGCTTTCTTTGCTCTTTTATGTCACATGTGTCCCTTTGCTTTCCCTCCCCTTCCTCAATATACCTTGTTCTGAACCTTCCCATGGTCTGTTGTCTAATTTCATAGTCTATATCCATTCTTATAACAGCACATTTATGTATCGTACAGATACTAAAAATTTAAATTACTTTTTCACATAAAGCAAAAAGGGTTGGCAGTTCTGAGAATTACCAATAAAAATTTGTTATTCTCTGCTATAATATTAATACTCTTTATTTTAATGTTACTTCGTACCTTTGACTTCACTTTAAATGTTGGAATGGAATATATCACCTGTGAACTTGAAACTCTTTCTTATACTTTGAAACTATAACATGTAAGTCACAATGACAGGATCAAAATGCAAATAAAATGTATAATATGAGAGGCCGTACACATAAATAAAAAATAAATAAATAAATACATAAATAAATAACTGAGTTATAGCAAAGTTGGTGCGATAAACCTGAGAATAGAAATTCTTCCGAAGCAAATTATATAAAACATTTATATTTAAAACATTCCTTAGGACCCACGTTTCCTTTTAAGAAAGATTAATTCTCTATCATTTCTTTTTTCAATTATTTATTTATTTATTTATTTTATTCACTTTACATCTCCATATCAGCTCCCCTCTCCTCCCAGTACCTCCTCACAGAGATCCTCTCCCCATTCCCTCATCCCCTGGGTCCCTGGGTCTCTCTCTCTCTCTCTCTCTCTCTTTCTCTCTCTCTCTCTCTCTCTCTCTCTCTCTCTCTCCACACACACACACACACACACACACACACATACACACACACACACACTCCATCACCCCCAACTCTATTGGCACATCAAATCACTACAGGACTAGGCACACCTAGATAAAGTGGTCCTTTTAGGGGAACAGACAGACAGGCAAGAAATTCAATGACGGCTACGCTCCAGTTGTTGGGAGACCAGCTTGAAGACCAAGCTGTACATCTGCTATATAAGTGCAGGGAGACTCGGGTCAGCCCATGCTCACTCTTTGGTTGGTGTTTCAATCTCTGAGAGCCTCCAAGGATCCAGGCTAGTTGACTCAGTTAGTCTTCCTGTGGAGTCTCTATTCTCTTTGGGTCCCTCAATCCTTCCCCCAACTCTTCCTTAAGACTCTCTGAGCTCCGTCTAATGTTTGGCTGTGGGTCTCTGCATCTGTTTCCATTGGCTGCTGGGTGAAGCCTCTCAGAGGATTGCATGCTTAGATTTTTTTTAAAACCACTTTAATAAGGAATTTAAATACTTTAACCTCCCTTCTAGCCAACCACCCATCAGAGGTAGTGGAAAGGAAAGGAAAGGAAAGGGCAAAGGGGATGTAGACTAGTTTAGAAATAGTTCTTAGGGGTGATTCCTGTCTTTGTTGTCAGAATATCAGAAGTTCAGTTCATTTGAATCAGCAGCAGTAGTTCAATCTACTCACAAGCACCATTCACAAATCAGCAATGGCAGTTTGATCCAGAAGAAACCCAGAGGTTCTGCCAATTGGCCTGAAGCCACAGGAATATCACAAGAAATTTTTTGGTGTGTTTCTCTCTACAAAGTTACATAAAACAATGATCAGCAAAGAAGGCAAGGTGAATCAATGCCACAGCATAGCCCACTGTCTGTTGCATTATATTTATATTCTTTTCAAATATCATATATCTCCAGCAAAACATCACATGGACTTATTTCAGGAAGCCTCCAGAAAAACACCACATGTCTGTTCTCAGAAAAATATCCTCCCACATGTCTACTTCAGCAAAACATGCTCTCATATACATCCCCTCATAAGATAGTTTATAGAAAAACATCACATGACACAACTAAGTCTCCACCACTTCAGAGGACTGTTATGTTAGGCTTCCTGTCTGGAAGCATATAACAGAGTGTCATTAATAGTGTCAAGTATCGGTTCTTACCCATAGAATGGGTCTAAATTCAGGCCAGTCATTGCTTGGTCATTCTCTCTGTCTCTGCTCTATCTTTGTCCCTGCACATCTTGTAGACAGGACAAATTTTGGATAGAAGGTTTTGTGGGCGGACTGCTGTCCTATTCCCTCCACTGGAAGTCCTGCCTGGCTACAGCAAGTGGCCACTCCAGGATCAATATCCTCCACTTCTAGGAGTCTCCCCATAGATGGAATCATAGCTAGAGTCAGCCCCATGGATATCCTGGGGCCTCTTCCAATTCCAGGTCTCTGGAACATCCTAGAGATGCCCTGTCCGATTGCCAATTTCTCTCCCCTGATCACTCTATAACTGATTGCCCCCCTCCCCTCCCTATCCCCTCTCCAATCAAGTTCCCTTTCTCCATCCATCTCCAATATCTATTTTATTTATCCTTCTGAAAATAATTCAATCATCCTCCTGTAGGCCATCCTTTTTATTTAGCTTCTTTGAGTCTGTGGATTGGTATTATGGTTATCTTGTACTTTCTGACTAATGCCCACTTATAAGTTATCATATACCATGCATGTTCTTTTGTTCTGGCTTATCTCACTCAGGTTATTTTCTAGTTCCATACATTTTCCTGCAAAACTCATGGTATATTTATTTTTAATAGCTGAGTAGTATTAACTTATATACATTAATTTATTTTATTAATTTTCTTTATTTATTCTTCAGTTGAGAGACATCTAGGTTGTTTCCAGTTTCAGGCTATTATGAGTAAAGCTGCTATTAACATAGATGAGCAAGTGTCCTTTGGGATGATGGAGCATCTTTTGAGTATATGTACAGGAGTGGTATAGCTGGGTCTTGAGGTAAAACTTTCTGAGAAACACCAAAGTGATTTCCAGAGTGTTGTACAAGTTTGCACTCCCACAAGAAATAGAGAACTGTTCCCTTAGCTCCACATTCTTGGCAGCATGTGCTGTCCCTTGAGCTTTTGATCTTAGGTATTCTGATGGGTGTAAGGTGGAATCTCAGAATGTTTTTGATTTGCATTTCCCTGATGACTAAAGATGTTGAACATTTCTTTAAGTGTTTCTTAATCATTACAGATTCCTCTGTCGAGAATTCTCTGTTTAGCTTTGTACCTCATTTTAAATTGGATTATTCAGGGTTGGTGGAAGGTGTATTTTGTATATTAGCTCTCTGTCAGATGTAGGGTTGGTGAAGATCTCTTTCTAATCTGTAGGCTGACATTTTCTCCTATTCGTGGTGTCCTTTGCCTTATAGAATCTTTTTAGTTTCATGAGGCCTCATTTATTATTCTTGATCTTAGTGCCTGAGCCATTGAGAAAATACACCCAAGAGGAGTAGTTGTCAGGAAATAATCAAACTCCAGCTAAAATAAATCAATTAGAAACAAAGGAAACAATAAAGAATCAACAAAACAAAGAGCTGATTCTTTAAGAAAAGTCAAGAAGATAAATAAACCCTTAGCCAAACAAGCTAAAAGGCAGACAGATAATACCCAAATTATCAAAATCAGAAATGAAAATGGAGTCATAACAACTGATACTGAAGAAATTCAAAGAATCATTAGATCTTCAATGAGAAGTCTGCACTTCACAAAATTGGAAAATATAAATGAAATAGATGATTTTCTAGACAGATATCAATTACCAAAGTTAAATAAACTACCTAAATAGTCCTATAAGCCCTAAGAAAATACAAAAAATCATTAAGTCTCCCAACAAAAAAACAAAAACAAAACAAAACAAAAAAAAAGCTCAGGGCCAGACAATTTTAGCATAGAATACTACCAGACTTTTAAGAAGAGCTAATACCACACTATTCCACTATTCCTCAAGCTATTCCACAAAATAGTAACAGAAGGATCATTGCCAAACTCATTCTATGAGGCCATAGTCATGCTAACGCCTAAACCACCCAAAGAAAGAGAATTTCAGATTAATTTCCCTTATGAACATTGATATGACAATACTAAATAAAATACTTGCAAACAGAATCAATGATCGAATCAAAAGTATTTCCATCATGATCAAGTAGGCTTCATCCCAGGAATGCAGGAGTGGTTTAATAGAGGAAAATCCATCAATACAATCCACCATATAACTAAACTGAAAGAAAACAACCAAGAGAACACCTCATTAAATGCTGAAAAAGCCTTTGACAAAATTCAACACCCCTTCATGTTAAAAGTTTTGGAGAGATCAGGGATTCAAAGCACATACTATCTCTATCTCTTCAATATAGTACTTGAAGTTCTAGCCAGAGCAATAAGACAACTAAAGTACATCAGGGGAATACAAATTGGAACGGAAGAAGTCTAAGTATTGCTATTCACAGATGATAGGTAGTACATATAAGTGAAAGCAGAGATTCTAGCAGAAAACTCCTACGGCTGAGAAACACCTTCAGCAAAGTGGCTGGATACAAAATTAAATCAAAGAAATCAGTATCCCTCCTTTGTATAAATGATAAACAGGCTGAGAAAGAAGTTAAGATGAAAACACTTCACAATAGCCAAAAATTATATAAATTATCTTGGTGTAACTCTAACCAAGCAGGGAAAGACCTGTATGACAAGAACTTTAAGTCACTAATATTTTCGTCCATGATGGTGGCACAACCACAACGTCCGTAATTCAAGCTGAGACAGGAAGATCACAAGTTCAGCATTAGCTACAAAGTGTATTTCAGGACACCCTAGTCTACATAAAAAAAAAAACCCTCCATCACCAACATACAAAATAGTCCATTCATTCATTAATTAATACATTCATTTTTGGTGATTGAGTCTAAATTTAGAGCCTTCTGGATGTTAATCATGTCCTGTATTACTGAGCTACACCCAAGCCCCAAAAACCGTTTATATTTTTTTTCAGTACATTCTATCTTTAGTTTGAAATGGTACTTGTCTTTAAAGATACATGCTATTCAGTGCAACATGTCTATATAAAAATAAATAATATCTGGATCTACATATTGATAATATTTTTATTTTTAAAATATTACAAAGCAGTCTCAGCTATACTTTTTTATTCGTCACATAGGGAAATTCCACTTATTTGTAGATTAATTTTTTTCACTATTTATGCAAAGTGTTAACACAATGCATAACTGTATAGAGTCAGTATACTCCTGAATTCACCTTCTGCCCTTGGCTCCTTCTTTGATGAGTTGAACTGTTTTATATTCTTAACATTTGTAACAATTGTTCTGTTTCCAATAGTTTTGCTATACTGTGAACCTTTCCTACTATCCTTTCCTCTCACCCCATCTGCCTCCCCTCAGTCTCCTCTTCTCTATAGTCACCACATTTCCAGTGCTTTCTACATTTCTAGCCTTTCTTCCTCCCTCCTCCACTGTCGTTCCTTTTCCCATTGACAGTACTAATGGCCTTGTCTCCCTGCCCATACAAATATATCTATTTCTCCTCTTTCAGCTCGGGCTGGAAAAGAACTGGCAAATGAACACATCCTGCACGGTGGAATGCCCTTTGAACTGTCAACTTTCTGACTGGTCTCCTTGGTCAGAATGTTCTCAGACATGTGGACTCACAGGTTGGTTTGTATTGCAAATAGCATTAGACCACTAGTAAAGCCACATAAAACAAACCATCTCTCTTGCTATAAATTGTATTAGGTAGACCACAGAAAGATAAATTCTTTCATAAAGTATGCGAGCCTCTCCTGCACCAGTATCTCCTCAAAAGAGATATCTGTAATACCCTCTCCCAGTGTATATCTATTTGGACAACTATGGCATCATGCTGAAGTTGCATCATTTTATTTCTTTAAAGGAAAAATGATACGAAGACGAACCATAACCCAGCCCTTTCAAGGTGATGGGAGGCCCTGCCCTTCTCTGATGGAACAGTCTAAGCCTTGTCCAGTGAAGCCATGCTATCGGTGGCAATATGGCCAGTGGTCTCCATGCCAAGTTCAGGTATCATATTTCAGGAAGCATGCACTCTCATCTTCAAGGACTTGGTTCTAGAAGTATTTTCAAGTTAGAGATGGTTGATTTCCTCAGAAACATTTCAGTGACTTTCCCATTTCCCAGTCCTTTAATTAGTTTTGATAGCAAGCACCCCCTGTCCTATACTTTTAAAACCATTAGGAGACAGATCCATTTTAATGAAAATTTATTTGCCTGTCTTTGTCTAGGAAGCAAATAAATTGTTCAGTGTGTGCTTTATAGCTTGTGTCCCTAAAAGGCATCTTCCCTGGGTTTCTAATGCTTCTCTAGCTATTCATAAATCAAAACCAGTGATGCAGAGATGACTGCAAACCATGAGCTCTCTAATGCATTTTTTTCTTTTTCTAATTAGCTGTTTCTCCCTCCATTCCAGGAGGCCCAGTGTGGAGACGGAACCAGGACACGGAATATTTCTTGTGTCGTAAGTGATGGCTCAGCTGATGACTTCAGCAAAGTGGTGGATGAAGAGTTCTGTGCTGACATTGAGCTCGTCATAGATGGTAATAAACAAATAGTTCTGGAGGAAACCTGCACCCAGCCCTGCCCAGGTAATAATGAAGAGAATTTGTATTTGAGCGATATCATCCTAGGACCAGAGTGTTGATTTAAAAACACAAATCCCAGCCATTCGATTTTTATCAATGAAGACTCAGGAACCAGATGCTAGAATGAAAACCAGCTAGCTCCGAGAATTTCCTAGATAAAGCACTCAGCTGGCCTTCCTACTCTACCAGTATCCCAGAAGGAATATCCCCTTTCTCCTTCTCTCTTCTGCCTTAAATACCTTTCAACTTAAAAAGTCTTCCTTAGAGTTTAGTTATGTTAACTCCCTGTAGACTGGTTAATTGTTCTACCCCTTGACCTAGCATTGACTTTATTTAACTCTTGGATTAAAGGGCTGTGCTAGGGCTGGACCACACCACAACTACTATTTATAGTAAACAGAAAGCTCTAGGATCAATGGCTGAGCCATACTACAAATAGAAACAGTTCAAGTCTCAGAGTTCACAATACGATCAAGTATCCTGCAACATCAGGTTAAGAAGAGGTTATGCATATAGTCCATGTGAAGGGTGTCAACCATCTTATTCAGTGATATCTCCACTAACAACTCACTGCAGTACCTGTGGAACAGAGAAGCACTTTATTACTGTACAGAATAAAGTCTGTAAAATCCTTGAGCTACATATTCAGCCCTCTAAATGTGTCTTGAAAGCTAGACGAATTTGACAGAGTAAGCTTTAAAGAGTAGAAATGAATCAGGGAATACATTTTTTTCATCTTTGGCAGGGATGATGTAAATTTATTATTCTGATGGAAATATAAAAGTATATTTAGTACAGAGTTCTTCACTTTCATTTTGTATTAATATAAATTTTGTTATAATGCTTGACATGGATATTTCATGATGATGACTATGTAATGCACAGACTGCAGGAAAATATAAATTGTAGGATTTCTCTGCAAAATGTATGATGGTATTAAATAAAGAAACATATAGAGATTAAGCCCTACTTACACAAAAGAGAGAGATCTAAATTTCATTCAGTTTGTAGTCACTTAGGTAAAGTTATATACCTTGTCATCAGTATTTTTTTTTAAATTTTCACCCATACCAGGTTTTCCTGATAAATACCAGGAAAACCAAAATGTGACACCTCTGAGATATAAGCATTCCTAAAACTTTCTTAAATACTTTTCCTAGTTGTCCCCCGCCCCCATGCCTGTCATTTTTAAAGTGTACTAGATTTTTTAAATAATATTTTATTAATTCTTGAGAATTTCATACAATATGTTTTAATATTTTAATCATAGTTACAGCTCTCCTCCCTGAGCTGCTACCAGATCAATGACCACCACCTCTGGGCCAACTTCTATTTTATCTCTCACTCTCTTTTATTCTCTCTCTCTCTCTCTCTCTCTCTTCTCTCTCTCTCTCTCTCTCTCTCTCTCTCTCTCCTTTGCTCTCCTCTCTCCCTTCCATCCCTTTCTATTTCTATCTCTAACTCTTTGTATTGGACAACTACTGTTGAGTATGAGGACTACCCTAGAGTGTGCTCCATACACTAGAGGTCACACTGGTAACAAAAAGTAACTCTGCCTTCCCCAGCATCTATTAAATGCCAGTAATTCCTGTGATAAAGGTAGGACTAAATCACCACTTCCCCATCCTTCCATGTTAGGATTTTGTTTGGCTTGACTTTGGTTATATCTTGTGTGTACAGTCACAATCACTGTGGGTTTACATGTGCATCTGCCCTGATTCCTTGATGTTGTCCACCAAATGTGAAACTTTGATCTTTCCATTCCCTTTTTCATGACAATACCTGAGTCTTGAGAGGAAAGGATGTAACATATACATCCTATTCAAGGCTCAGGACTCAAGTCTCTTATTCCCTGTGCTTTGATTAATAAATATTTACTTGAAGAAGGACACATCTCTGTTGAGAGATGTACTGCTTTATGGGGAGAGAATTCATTAATTACGAATCATTTTTATACTATGTTATATATAATAGTATAGGGCCAGTTCTCATGGGCAATAATAATAATGTCCAATATATGCTATACTGTACATACCTTAAATTACTTTTGAATTACCAGGATTTCTAACCCATGACACCAGAACTATTTTCATTTATCACACCTCCTAGCAACTCTGTGTAATTTAGCCATACCCAGAATAATATGAGTCTCTAATTATTTGAGTGATGGATGAAATAC
Organism: Mastomys natalensis; assembly: GCA_021653895.1. Classification (NCBI taxonomy): domain Eukaryota; kingdom Metazoa; phylum Chordata; class Mammalia; order Rodentia; family Muridae; genus Mastomys; species Mastomys natalensis. The sequence continues at coordinate 6,399 of JAJTUV010001328.1, read as the reverse complement.
TTAAAGTGATAAGAACATTGTATGGATTCATATCTGCCAAAATTAACTCTGTCACCAAACATTTTAGTTGGTAGTTGGTTGAATGAAAAGGGGTTTCTGACTAATATGTTTCACTAAACCTTCCCTATTTTCAAAATGATAAAAGATGTTGAATACATCGGTCCATCATGTAATTCTGTTACTATGCATATTCTCAACAAACTCACACATGTAACATATATGTTCAACACAAGCTTGTACTTCAATACTGACAAGCTTAAAAATTAGAACTTTCAAACCATACAACAGACCTTACTATGAATGATTAAAAGATGATGAATGTAAAAAGGTATCTATGCTAGGATTCCATGAGAGTTTTGAGATTCTGGGATCAGTCTGTTCATGATTAAATGTTGATTGCACAGGTATATAATGCAATTGTGGAAATTTGCTATGAATTTATGGCATTTGACATTTTCGTATGTACTATATATGTTTCTCAGAGGGGTGTGTTGATTAGAGATGTAGATTAGAAGAAATAGACAGTTTCTGTTTTAATGTCAACTTCTCCCTAGCCTGTCTCAGCTGCACTCCTCTGGGAAGAAAAAACATGACATAGAAGCACCGGTTCTCTCTCCTTTAACTTCAAGCCAATTTAACTTTATGAATATCTGGATACAAGCTCTATGTATTCTGAGGTTTTACTAGCCCCCTTTACAATAATTACAAATATGTTAGCTTTTAACCAATACTATCTATCTCTTAGAAAATAAATCACGATGGACAAACAAGATCATAGCTTATATTTTATAACATTAAGTCACCCAGACACCAACCACTCCAAATAACATATTTACTACATATAAACTGATAATTATTATGTGTTTATTGAAAGCTCATAAATATCATGTATAACTGGCATACTTCCAAACACGGCCTGGTAGGTTAGAATCAAAATGAGCATGTGCATCACTGTTCTTCATGGGTATAAATTACCAACCTGTCTCATACAGGTGACTGTTATTTGAATGACTGGTCTTCATGGAGTCTGTGTCAGCTGACATGTGTGAATGGTGAGGATCTTGGCTTTGGTGGAATACAGGTCCGGTCCAGAGCAGTGATTATACAAGAACTAGAGAATCAACATCTGTGTCCAGAGCAGATGTTAGAAACAAAATCATGTGATGGTGAGTGCTTCAATTCATTTATTATTATTAATTATTACTTTATTTATTTACATTTCAAATGTGGTTCCCCTTACCATCTCCCTCCCCGTCACCTTTAAGGAGGTACTTACCCACCCACCCACCCACTCTCACCCCTGTAGCATGCCCCTCCTCTGGGGCATCAAGCCTACACAGGACCAAGCCCATCCTTTCTCATTGAGTCAGACAAGGTAGTCCTGTTACATATGTAGCAGGGGCCACAACCAGCCAACGTATTGTCTTTCTTGGTCACTTAGTCCCTGTGAGTTTTTGGGCTTGTTAGTTGGTCTGTTATTCTTTTTTTTTTTTTTTTTTTTGTTTGTTTGTTGTTGTTTGTTTTTCTTTTTTTTTTATGGATTTATTACATTTAGTGTCGTTATTTTGGGGTTGAAATCCCCTTCAGCTCCTTCTGTTTTTCCTCTAACTCTTCCCCTGGGGTCTGCAGGATGAGTCCAATGGTTGGCTGAAAGTATCTGAATTGTTTCAGGCAGGTCTGGTAGAACCTCATAGGACAGGCATGCCAGGCTCCTGTCAGCAAGCACATCTTGCCATCATCAATAGTATAGGAGTTTAGTATCTGCAGATGGGATGCATCCCAAGGTGGGGTGGTCTCTGGATACCCTTTCCTTCATTCTCTGCCCCATTTTTTGTCCTTGTGTTTCCTTTAGACAGGAACAATTCTGGGCTGAAATTTTGAGATGGGTGAGTGGCCCCATCCCTCAACTGGGGGCCGATGTCTATCTACTGGAGGTAGTCTCTTCAGGTTCTATCTCCTGCTGTTGGGCATTTCACTAATGCCATTTCTACTGGATCCTGGGACCTCCCACATCCCTGGTGTCTATGACTTTTGAAGATCCCCCTGTCCCCACCGCACACTGCTGCATATGTCTATTTATTCTCCTGGCCCTCTGGGATTCTCTCCTGTCTCCCCCAATACCTGATGCTGCACCCCCTTTTACTCCCAACCTTCTCCCACCCAGGTCCCCTCTGTCCTTTTGCCTCACTGTTATTATTTTTTTCCTCCTTCTAAGTGGGATTCAAGCATCCTCACTTGGGCCTTCCTTCTTGTTAAGCTTCATATAATCATGAGTTGTGTCATAGGCATTCTGAACTTCTTGGCTAATATCCACTTATCAGTAGTATATAAAATGCATGTCCTTTGGGGCCTGGGTTACCTGGCTTGCAAAATGATATTTTGTAGTTCCATCCACTTGCCTGCAAAATTCATGATGTCCTCGTTTTCAATAGCTAAATGGTATTTTGAGGGGTAAATGAACCACGTTTTCTGTATCCATTCTTCCATTGGGGATATCTGGGTTACTTCCAGTTTCTGGCTATCACAAATATGGCTGCTATGAACATAGTGGAACATGTGTCCTTGGGGTATGGTGGAGCATCTTTTGGGCATATGCCCAGGAGTTACATGGCTGAGTCTCCAGGTAGAACTATTTCCAATTTTCTGAAGAACTGCCAGATTGATATCAAAAGTGGTTGTACCAGTTTGCAATTTGAAGTCAATTCATTTGGTTTGGTTGAATTTCTGTTGAGTGACTGAAATTGTTAGATTTCTACTTACAGTTGAAAATTAAATTAAAAATAAATTCTGAGGGCTAAGAATATGATTCATGAGTAAAATGCAAATATGGAGACATGAATTTGAATCTTAAAGATTGCAGGCAAAATCAAAAGAGTTTCCAGAAGCTTGAGGGCCAGCTAGCCTGCTGTATTCAGCAGCAAACAAAATACAGACTTTGTCCCAAACAATATGGAAGGTGACAACCAAAACCAAGGTTGTGCTGCAACGTTCATATATGTGCCTCTAGACTCTATATGTTTGTACGCACACGCAGACACACACACACACACACACACACACACACACACGATGTGGAGGGGAGGACAAGATTCTGGTTTTAAAATGTGGAATATTTAAAATATATAATATATTTTTTTATATATATACTTCCTAGCTTTAAAATTTCCAGAAGCCTAAGATAATTCATACCATTGCTTGTGTATTTATACTAACAATAACTAAACATAAATCTAATATTTTCCGTTTGTTTAAATCAGATAAGAAAATTAAAGAAAACCCACAAAATCATAGTAAAATTAGACACTTTAATGTGGTCTTAGAAATTCATTGGTGAGAATTAGCAACTTTAATTAGCATATGTTCATGTGTCTATATATACACAGATATATACAGAACTATTCCCTTAATATTTGCAGCAAATTTCATATCCAAAATTTCAGTGCATTACAATGTCACAGCTTAGAGCATGGTGGTATCTTGATAACATAAAAGTCTTGGTATCTAGTGTTGAATGTAAGGCTCAAATTCTTAGCCTTGTTCTGTAATAGTTAAGAATGTGACATTAACATATAGAATATACAGAAAATATCAGCTACATTGAAAATTGGAAGAGGAAACCAAGGAGCTAAAAAAAAAAATTAGAATGAAAACTAATGAACTAATATTAACCAAGAGATTGTGTAAATTCACAACCCTGTCAATATAATCTTCCTATATTTACCAAACCACATAAAATATTCCCTATTCCGGGAAAGAGTAGGCACAAAGTACAGACGCTCGAAATGTTACAATAATTAAATAAATCCCTGGGCAGAGAAAAGAATGTTAATATAAAATGACAGTGAAGTAAACTTAGAAATCAGTAGCACAACTGGAGAAGAAAACCTCTTGTAACACAAGTAAAACCTGGAAAACAGACAGATGGTTAAACATTGTCTGCTATATAATGTAGAGTACAAAAGAAGTGTTTAAAGGAGAAATAAAGGTCTCATATGGCAACATGTGAGAAGAGCAAAAATAGGATATATTTTCAAATCAAAAATTTATTTTTTAATAGGAAATAAATTGTAAGAATATAATTAAAGAAAAAGGGACCATGAGTTGAGAAGAATTAGGAGAAAAGGGACATGGAGGAGAGGGAAAACAAAATGATGTAATTATATGCTAATTAAATTTAAAAGTCAGAAAAAAGAAGGAAGTAGTACACAGACCTCAATAGTACGAACAAACTTCATGAGTAAGCGGAAGTAGACACTCAGCAGAAATAACAGTGTGTTTATATCATAAAGTAACGAAACAAGCAGTTCACAGCATATTGTCAAGAAAAAAAAGAGGCAAATGGTGTATTGCTACAAATAGAAAATGATTTGAAAATATAAATCTACAAAGAAGTTTATCTAAGTAAACATAAAAATGCAAATGAAGATGTATTAATATGTTATAATGTAGCAACAGTAACAGAAAAGCTACGACATGAATTCATAACTATTGATAGTTCCAAAGTATCAATTTCATAGTCATGTGGAATACAGTAGAAATATGAATGTGTAATGTACAAAAATAAAAGTCTACAAACAAAAACTTGGAGAGAAATGTTCACATTAATAGTTTGGAGGTAAAGAGAAGCTTAGAATAACATGACTTTTAAACTAACCTATGAAACAATTAGTCTTTATTTACCAGCAGAATTCAATAAAAAAAAATTTTTAACTAGGAAAAAACTATGCTTAAGCTATTCCTAAATATAAAAAAAGTAGTGTAAGATATGTATTGAAAAGCCATGAATTCTAAACTAAAATGCATAAAGCAGACAAATATTGGTACAATAGACCATTTTCATGAACAAAACGTGCCAACGCCATAGTATGAATTGTACCTATACTTACCTATAAATTCCATATGATTTGGAAAGGGTATTAAGACAATCTGAGAAATGGATCCTAAGATTAATTTGGGGGGTATAAAAGACCCCCAAAGAGGTAAGACATTTTTTGAGACAAACATTATGAGGAGAGGCCAGGAGAGATAGACAGCTGTTTATTATGACTTACTAACACTGATATTTAGATATAATGACTTGCCAATAATGAAGAATCACTCAAGTAGGAGAGGACGGAGAATCATAACGCAAACCTAGGCTTTCTGTCAAATATGTATTTGAACAAGGAACATCCCTACTCACTCTGCTGGGCACTTAGACATCCCCTGCTTCCTGATGTGTTCTTTGATGATCACTACTTAAAATTAATAACTCCTTCATTGCAGTAAAGACATAGGTCAATAAGAAAAAAAATGACTGAAATAGAAATGCCATTCCTATCAGAGAAAATCCAAAACATTCCTTAAACTATTTGGTAATTTTAGTTACCAAAGAATTTATTTTATTAAGGTAAACTGATTTTTACACACCCAAGACTGATTAAAAATAAATTAATTTTTTTTTATTCTAAGTCATCCTGACTGTGTAGAGCAATAACTACTACAGTTGGGCATTTAAATGTTTGCCTTGTAGTAGAAAGGATGAACAATATGTAGCAAAGCTTCAGCTGTCGACAGTTATACCAGAGATTTCTCTTCTGAATATTTATATTTTAAAGCACCAACATATTTGCCTAATGCTAGCCAACAAGGAATTTTAATGATTTAAAATGACATGACCAAAGAAAACACTGAATAAATTGTAAAACCTGATACAATGTGTTTCTGTGTGACAGTTAAAATAAATCGACTAGGGCTGGAGAGATGGCTCAGAAGTTAAGAGCACTGACTGCTCTTCCAGAGGTCCTGAGCTCAATTCCCAGCAACCACATGGTGGCTCACAACCATCTGTAATGAGATCTGATGCCCTCTTCTGGTGTGTCTGAGGACAGCTACAGTGTACTCATATACATAAAATAAATAAATAAGTCTTTTAAAAAAATAGACTATATTTACATTAAAAAATAACATGCAGAGAGTTTATCTGTAATGATGACAAATAAAGCAGTTATCAACCTAATTATATACAAAATATGATACACTAATAACTGTAATTCTGAGTAAAATATTAATTTTATTAATTAATATTAAATAAAATACGCACATGTGTATTTATAGTAAAAGACTAAAAGCAAGATAGAAAGTCGTGCATCTGCTTTAGAATGATGTGCACAGGCTTGGACATTAGGAGATAGGACCAAGAAATGATGTTACATAATAACAAGTCCTTGACTCAATTTATTGATCAGGAAGCAAATGAAAAACTAAGGTAAGAATGCCCAAATGGTAACGTTTGTTAGAAGAATATGATAAACAATTGAATATAGTTTTACAGTTAGTTGTTCTCTCTGTATTTGTCTGTATGTTCCATGTTCCATATTATGAAAAAAAAACAAACTGTGAAACTTTAGCCATAAACTC